>VDFB02113351.1:0-125600 GCA_007258455.2 Sequoia sempervirens
GGGAGACATCTCCCCAAAAACATGACCATTCGCTGCGCTCCTGTCTTGTCGCCGAAACTTTGGCCTGTCGGCCAGACCCTTTGCCGAACACACTCCAGTCTCCCCGAACTCGCATCTTTCGGCCAGACTTTAAGCCAGCGGCGAGACTCATGCCGAAGACAACAACTTACATTGATATCACTTCCTCCTGGCGAGATCTTCACTATTAGGGAGACTTTGCTTGGTCAGTAGGACCTACCCTGAAGTCACCAGGTTACGCCGAAAACAAAACCTTCGGCGTGACTGTCTTTATCGGCTAGACCCTTGGCAAAATCATCCTGTTTTGGTGAACGCCTCAACTATCAGTCTGACACCTGCTGATCGCTGAGACCACATAGCGATGAGAACCTGCTTTTCCAAGAGCGCAACCATTCCTATCGGCAAGACATGCTCCCGTCGGCAAGATGTTATGTCGAATATGACCCTTCAGCAACCCTCTTATTTTCTTCGGTGAGACATCTGAGAGGTCTTGGCGACTCTCTCCTTAGAGGATTTTTATGCCGAACTTGAACAACGCAGGCTTCCCAACTGAATTCCCTGTGACCTAGCATTAGATTCATGAATTTTTCCCTTGTGCGAATGCTCCATTTGGTCTTCTCAAACCTCTGTCACATGATTTATCCTGCCTGATTGAGCCCATGGGTGAAAATTAGGTAACATTTATGGTGACTTTTGCTGGATGTTTTCCTACTAAATATGAAAAACTAGTAGCCAAAACTTGTCCATTGGGCATGGAGTCATTAGGAGGCTCAAAAAACAAACAAAAATATCAGTTTTGCACATGGCTGCAACTCTTCTGAGACTCATAAGACACAATAGGTTGCCAAAAGAAAAGCAAAACAGGGGAAAACGAAAGAGAACATTTACTGTGCCATCACAGCACCCAGAAAATAGAAAAATAATTAACCTAAAGCGCAAAAGCACTTATTGGAAACATAACCTAACCTAATATGTACAAGAAAGGCACTTATTAGACCTGAAAGCAGGGTTTAAGGCGTATCCCATTGAATGGGATAGGAAGTATTTCCCCTTCTATTATAGCCAGTTGATAAGCATTGTGCTCCTTACAGTCTTTGATAATGAATGGGCATGTCCACATGTTGTCAAACTTAGAATGGTGGTCGGGCTTGCTTTTCAGAACATCCCATTTGAGCACGAGGTCTCCCACCTTAAAAAAATTTGTTGTAGCCCTTTTGTCAAATGTTTTCTTTGTTTGGAGCTGATGATACTCCAAATCCTTCATTGCTTTGTCCCTTAATTCTTCAAGTTCCATGAGCTCTGCATATCTCACGAAAATTGGGTCCTGTTCCTCAAACATCACCAACTGATGTATAATGTCAACGGCTGGGAGCTCCACAGACAAGAGAAATCTTGCCTCTTTGCCATAGACTAACAAGTATGGTGAGTTAGCAATAGACCTCTTAGGAGTCACTCTTTCTACCCACAGTGCATACTTTAATTTGATGTGCCAGGTTCTTTGATTTTCCTCCATTGTTCTCTTGATAATCCTTATAAGATTCTTATTTGTGCTTTCAACTAAGCCATTACCCTGAGGGTAATAATTTGAGGATGTATTCAAATGAATGCCATGTTTAAAAGCACAATCAGTTAGTCTTAATCCCATAAATGCCAGAGCGTTATCAGATATGATAGAGTCGGGAACTCCAAATTTGGTTACTATATCTTCATAGAAGCTCAAAACTGAAGACTCTTTTGCTTCTTTCAAAGCTATTGCTTCTGTCCACCGTGTGAAATAGTCTGTAGTTGTGAGCACCCACTTGTGACCAGTACTAGATGGTGGATTAATCAGCCCAATAAAGTCAATTCCCCATCTCATGAAGGGTTGCTCCACTTGAAATGGATGCAGAGGCATAGTAGGCAACTTTTCCTTTCCTGAAAATAGAGCACATTTGATACACTTTCTTGACCAGGCATATGCATCTTTGAACAAGCTGGGCCAGTAGTAACCAGCTCTCATGATTTCCAAGCAATAGTTCTTGGGGCAAAGTGACCTCCCACAGTTCCATCATGAAACTCATGAAGTACCTTCTCAATTTGATCACTGTGAATACATCTTAATAGAACACCATTCAGATCCTTTTTTAAAAGAACATTGTTTACCAGCACATACGGTATGGACTGCAGTCTGAAGTATCTTCTTTTAGCTCTATTCAAACCTGAAGGACACTCACCAGTTTGTAAAAAATGGGTCATGTCTTGAACCCAATGAATTGTTATCACAGGCACACCATCTTGAGTATTCTGAGACTCATTTGTATTAGCAAACACATCATCCTTTTCTAATTCATTTTCACTACTTGACCCTGTAGCAAGCTATTCATAGAGACCTTTACCTCTAACTTTTTGGTAATCTTAATATCTACATCATACTCCATAACCTTGGTGATCCACCCTGCCCTTTTTCCATTCAGATCTTTACTCAACAGGAATTCCTTGACACTTGGGTGTGCAACCATGACATGAATTCTATTGTTAGAGATTAAAGGCTTGAATTTCTTTAGGCTTCTAATCATGACAAGAACATGTTTCTCAACAAAAGTATACCTCTCTTCGTAATCAGCAAGTACTTGACTGAAGAAGGCGATGGGCTGTTCTAAATTATCATTATTTTTTTGAACCAGCATTGCAGAGATTGAACTAATGTTGCCAAAAGCATACAAGAAGTATTTAGAGAAATATGGATTTACCAGTGTTGGAGCTGATGCTAATGCCTCCTTGATTTCTTCAAAACTATGATTTGCTTCTTTTGTCCAATTGAAAACTGCACTCTTTTTAAACATGGCGGTCAAGGGCTATAGCAAATTTGCAACATCTGGGATGAACCTTCTCAGAAAGTTGATTCGCCCCAAAAAGCTCTGCAGACCCTTCTTGTGACTAGGTAATGGCAACTCAAGTATGGCTTTGACTCTTTCAGGATCAATAGTAATTCTTTGCTTTGACACTATGTATCCTAATAATTTCCCTTCATGAACATCAAAGATACTCTTTTTTGGATTGAGAGAGATACCAAACTCTCTACATTTTTTGAAAACTTATTTAAGGTGTGACAAATGTTCATTAGCATTCTTAGAATAAACTGTAATGTCATCTAAATAGATCAGCATAATCTTATTGATCAAACTTTGAAACGCCATGTCCATGGCCCTTTGAAACGTGGCACCAGCATTAGATAAACCAAAAGGCATCCTTTTGTATGCCATGGTGCCCCACTTAGTTGTAAAAGCAATTTTAAACTGATCTTCCTCTTTCACCAACACTTGATTATAGCCCGAAAAACCATCTAACAAGGAAAATCTTTCAAAACCGGCAAGTACTTGTAAGATTTGTTCCATGGAGGGTAGCGGGTAGTAATATTTCAAAGATGCTCGGTTAAGATCCCTAAAGTCTACACAAAGCCTTATTTCACCATTTTTCTTCCTAACCGGCACAAGGTTAGAAACCCATGAATTATGTTTAATAGGAAAGACAATACCCCCCTCAACCAATTTGGTTAGCTCTTTAATCATTAAGGGATCAAGCTTAGGATTCAAGGGCCTTTGTTTCTGCCTTACTGGCTTAGCATTAGGTTCTAACTCAATTGTGTGTTGAGCAATATGGGGATCAAACCCTTTCAAATCTGAGTATTCCCAAGCAAAGACATCATAAAATTCTTGACATAAAGCAACAAAAGCTTGTTTATCTTTATGTGAACAAATTTTGCCTATCTTAAGAATTTTACCTTTGAAAATCTCTAGTTCCTCATAATGCTCTTCTTTGATTTGCAAGCCAGCTTTACCCTTTTTAAGCTGATCATCAGTACCGAAAATCGACTCTAAGGTAACAAAGCCTTTGGGTAAATTATTTGTCCTCAGCTGTATGACTTGATCATCATATTGTTGCTTAAGTTTTGCTTGATTCACCATGGAGAATTGATCTTATTCAAGAAAGAAAGAAAGGATATGTTCATCACTGTCAAAAACTTGCCAGTGAATGTTGTTATCAGGAATTGATGGCCTGACCACAACCTTCACATACTGCTGTACTTTCTCTTTTCTAATGTCACCTGGAATATCAAACTATGCCCCAATGGCTACAAGCCTATTAGCATGCTTGTTCTGATTCCTTGGAATAGACACTAAGTTAAAGGCATCAAAATCCTCAAGCATGTTCCACACTCTGTTCCTATAAGACTTTAGTGTGTCATTTTTCGCAACATTCAGGCCTCTTATTTGATTGACAATTAACTCGTTGTCCCCATATACTTTCAAGCGGGCTATTCCTCTCTTCCTTGCCCACTCAAGGCCTTGAACAAGGCCCTCATATTCAGCAGTGTTATTAGAGCATGCGAAAGCAAAACGGAAAGCAGAATAATACTTATCACCCCGCGGAGATACAAGCATTGCACCTCCTCCAGCGTCATTTTTGCTTCTAGAACCATCGAAGAACATCTCCCAAAGTCCACTTAGTGGTTGCAGTAACTGGTCTGCATCTTTCTCTAGGTTTGGAATCTTTGCATCAGGTTCATGCAATACATAGTTACCCATGCTAGCATCTTGAATAAGCTCATTTGGATTATCAACCACATTCTCAGCTGCCCATTCATGTAACAGCACATCAGGAATAGCTTTTGCTTGAAGTTCTTGGGTAGCAACCAGCTCACTGTCAATCGTAACAACACAGTTTGTGTCTGGAGTAATGGGAACAGCGTTGATAGGACTTGGATTATATGGCTCAATGTGATCTTTGGCCAACCTTTCAGATTTAATGGTAATCTTAGTTCCATATCTTGTTCTAAACAGCATGTGTGACCAATCAGCTGACACGTAACCACCTATCTTGGCTGTAAAGTCTCTTGATAAGCACAAGGAAAAGAAAGGTGGAAGGTCTATGACACATATGTCTTGGGGAACTGAAAAATTAGGACAAGCATGAAGGGTAAGACTCAAATATTTAATGATGCCCAATGTATTAACAGAAGAGTTGTCCAATTGAATTACTCCCTTCTCTAAAGGTTGATACTTTAGTCCAAGTTTGTTAGCAATCAGCTTTGGCATCACAGAGCTACTAGCTCCACTGTCTACCATACAGTTATGGACTAACTTGTCACCTATGATTACTGACATGTAAAAGGGAGGTGGTTTGACTTCTTTTCCTGCCTCTTTGCTGGGTTGTTTATCATTTTCTTGAGGATTATTTGTCAAAACAGTCCTAACTTGACCTATTGGAGACTCAGATTGATCAGACATTTTCAAACTTTTCAAGGTTGTCTGTAACATATTGTTTTGACCTGGGATAGCTAATGAGTCCCACATAGACATTGTAACATTCATCTTTTTCATACTGTCAAGAATGTTAAAGAGTATTGCTGGATTTACTTTAGAATGTACCTTTATACTAGTGTGATCAGCTTACAAGTGTGGTTGCTCCTTGACCGGGAGTTGCTGATTTCTTTGCTAAACAGGGGCCACTCGAGGTGTAGATGGTTCTGTAATAGCTGCTCCTCCTCTATCAGCTGCTTGATCAAACTCCAAAGCTCTTTTCTTTTCTCTTGTATTAGCTACAACTGGAGAATTGTCCACATTCAATCCATAGAACTCCTCATCTTGCCAATTAAGTAAGGTAGCATCATTGACAAATTGGTCTTGGTGTTGTGGAGATGCATCATTGCATGCACTCTACTGCGAACTTGAAGCATTATGTACCATAAGTGCCTGGTTGATCAGCCCATTTGAGCAAGTGGCTTGATTGTGGGGATGGTTGCAAGGGTAGCACCACTCATAATCGGCTGCTATGTTGTTTTGAGTAGGAACCAGGTCTTTGACTGCACTAACAGGTGCTAGAGCATAGGCCTGAAAAGGTCTTGTGTTCACATTCTGTCTTGGGCCCTGGTAATTTCCCTGGTAAACTTGTCTACTACCTTGATATGCTTGTTGTTGACCTAGATTTTGCTGTTGATAAGGCCTACTATATGATTGCTATTTTTCCAAGCTTACAAGCTTGTTGCCAAAAGACTGCAATAGACTTTTGATCTCTTGTAACTCATTTGGAGAACCTGAAGCAGCATTTTCTTGTGTTGCAGCAACTGAAACATATGGAAAAGGTGTAAAAGGAGGTATCTGCAAAGGAATAGTTGCATGAATCTCTGGAAATATAGGCATTGGTGGCCTGGGAGCAAGTTTACCAGCTTGTATTAAGTTGTTTTCAACTCTAATTGCTATTTCAAAGGCATCTGGTAGAGAAACCCCTCCCATTAATTGAATCATAACAACTATATCATTGTTAAGAGCCCTAAAGAAGTACAAAAATGCATACTCTGGAGGTGGTCTCACCATTGTAGGGATTTTGTCCCAGGTTCTTTGAAATCTGAAGTTGAAGTCATTCATTTGCTCTTGTGGAGCCCTCTTAATTGTAGTCAATTGTTCCAATAGAGACAAGTTGACAGACATGTCTTGAAATTGTTTATGCAACTTGTCTCCAAATTCGTCCCAAGTTGCAATTGAACTGACTGGTAGGCTCCTATACCATTGCAAAGCTCTTCCTTTCAGTGAAGCAGCTAGTAATCTTATTGCAACATCCTCTTGAGTTATGTGATGGCTTCGCATAACGAAGCCACATCTCGCATGTGTTCAATTAGAGTAGTTTGATCTTCTCCCGTGAAAGTTGGCAGACAATTCAAGGCTACCATTGGGATGTCATTGTGGTGTGTCAAATTCAAAGGACTCCCTCCATTGAAAGCAACAAACAGTTGATTCCTTGGAGTAGCCATTGGAGGTGGCTGAAGTGGATTTACTCGTACAGCAAAATGAGAGCCCACAGATGGAGGAGTAGACTGAGCTCTTCTAGATTAGGTAATTTTTGTTCCTCGCCTTTCTATTGTTCTGCCTTGTCTTCTTGGTGGTGACAGCTGCAAATATTCGAAAGGACCTGAACTACTTCTTGTCCGAACTCTTCTCATAAACTGTAGAAGCCGTTGATTTCTGGAGTTCTTCCTCTTTATGGAGTCACCAAGTATGCCAAATTACTTCTATAAAGTCAGGGACTCATTGGTTGCATACTAAACCAGCAGTTCAGTCTAATTTTTGTCCCACCGGGTGTGCCAGAAACTGTTGTCACCTAGAAATTTCACCCTATTCACAGTTATGTAAACTGAGCTTTCTAGAGAAACATGGAATCATTTCAAGGTTGTGGATCACCTGAATCTAAAATGAACCTCCGGAGAAGGCCGTCTTCCTTTAGGTATCACCTAAACTATTAATTCTATAAGGGTAAAAGGAGAAGGAATGCATACAAGTTAAGCTAAACTATGGTGATACACCGAATTGATGAGGAATTATGAAATGAAAAACAAGATGAACATACACTGGGAAACTTAACTTCAACCGTTTCACATACTCAACACAACTTCTTTTAGACTTATGCATCAATCTTAACAGGCTTGATATACATACACATCTTAGGAAGGAAAGATAAATTTCACGACTTTAAGGTATGAATGTAGACTTATAAAACATAGTTAAAGACTTGCATAATCAAAAGAGAAATACAGAAATGAGAGTAGTACAAACATGAACACTAGCTTCCAAAGTAAACTCTATGTTGTATTCTAGATTCCAGTTGAGTTACAAAACATACATTTAGTCGAGAAAGGATTGATAAAAATCACTAACTCCCTTCAATGCATTATCCGAACTGTTTACAAAAAGGAAAAAAATGCCTTATATATCAAAATGTGTTGGCCCCTTAGGGCTTACAAAATATCAAGCCTCGGGATAGATCTCTCCCTAGATCTTTTGATTGAATTTTAATGTTGCACCCCGCGTGTCCATGTCGGTGAAGAGTCATTCCCCGGAGAAGCCTTCTTTAGATCTTTCTGCAACCACTGCATTTACTTTCTGGTATCGTGTCCTATTTGAACCTCTTCGGCTGAGCACTTTGAATTCCCCTGAGCTCAGAACAGACACACATTGCTTTTCATTCTGTTGATGTTCTTCATCCTGGTCAGACTGCCATGGCTTGCTTTCAGATCTCTTTGATTGGTCGAGTGTACTCCACATGGATTTTTCAGGCGGTCAAAAGCTCATTCTATAGAATTGCATCTCGACGAGACACTGAAAGTGTCTCACCGATACGATTATGCCCCTCTAAAGCTATCGGCATAACATGAAACTATCGATGAGAGCTCTTATCAAGCTCAAAAATTCATACCGATATCACTAAAGCCATCGGCAAGACACAATTATGTCACTGAGACATCATGACGAAATCCCTATTCTTTAGCGAAGGAATCTATTTTGGGGAGACCTTCTACCAGTAAGTTGGGATGTCACAACAAAGCTTCTCCTTTTCTTCGTTGACATCGCACTTTGCCGAGACATCCTCATTTTCCGAGACAACATGGTGAACCCCACGGTGAACTCCATCTCCATTTCGGCAAGAGCCTGCTTGGTCGGTGAGACCTTCATTGATCTTCGTTTCCTTTTCTTCGTTGACTTCGACATCTCCTCGAGCTCCTCTTTATTTGGCTAGACAATTGAGTGTCGCTGAGACATTTTACCAAAGGAAAAACGTTACCCTGAGCCCCCTTATCTTCGGCAGGAGTTGATTTCGTTTTGCTTCGGCAAGAGAACATTCATCGACAAGAGGTCGTAGCGGCTTCATCAGTCATGCTGATATCACTTTCCATCACTGAGACCACCTTCATTCGCCGAGACATCTTATAGAATTCCTTTTCCTTCGATGAAATCTTCATTTCGGGAAGACTCTTGGCGAAACCCTTTGTTGTCGGTGAGACATTGGCCTGTCAACCAGACCTCTCGCCGGGCTCCTTATATTTTGGCAATGAGCTACTTTCTCTTCAGTTAGGAGACATCGCCATCTCGGTGAGACCTTAGGGCAAAGTCTTCAATTCTTGGCGAGCTTAGCTTGCTTTCGGAGAGACCTTCCCGGGTCAGAAAAACCTCACCACGACCTCAAAATGTTACATCGAAGACATCCCCCGGTCGACAGGACATCCACGAGTCGCTGAGACCTTATGCCGAAGGCCAAATCCTTCGACGAGTTCCTTTCCCTCTGTTGGCAAGACACTTGAGTGTCGGTGAGAGATCTTACCAAAAGCAAGAGGCTACCCCAAGACCCTTCATCTTCTATCGGCGAGACATTATTGATGTCACCCCGAGACATTTCATTCCACTGAGCTCTAGATCTTCGTCGATGTGACTCGCATCGGTCGGGGAGACATCTCCCCGTAAACATGACCATTCGCCGCACTCCTGTCTTGTCGCTGAAACTTTGGCCTGTTGGCCTGACCCTTTGCTAAACACACTCTAGTCTCTCCGAACTCGCATCTTTCAACCAGACTTTAAGCCATCAGCGAGACTCATGCCGAAGGCAACAAGTTACGCCAATATCACTTCCTCCCGGTGAGATCTTCACTATCGGGGAGACTTCGCCTAGTCAGTAGGACCTACCCCAAAGTCACCAAGTTACACTGAAAACAAAACCTTCGGCATGACTATCTTTATCGGCCAGACCCTTGGCGAAATCATCCTGTTTTGTCGAACGCCTCAACTGTCGGTGGGACACCTCCTGATCACCGAGCCCACATAGCGATGAGAACCTGCTTTGCCGAGAGCGCAACCTTTACTGTCGGTGAGACATGCTCCCATCGGCAAGATGCTATGCCGAATATGACCCTTTAGCGACCCTCTTATTTTCTTCGGTGAGACATCTGAGAGGTCTTGGCGACTCTCTCCTTAGAGGATTTTCATGCCAAACTTGAACAAGGTAGGCTTCCCAACTGAATTCCCTGTGACCTAGCATCAGATTCATGACTTTTTCCCTTGTGCAAATGCTCCATTTGGCCTTCTCGAACCTCTGTCACATGATTTATCCTGCCTGATTGAGCCCATGGGTGAAAATTAGGTAACAGTTTCATGTAATGGAATTTTTATTTTTTGTCATGTTGGTGTTGGTTCATGCTAATGAGGTCTTTTTAGGCCATTTCACGTCATTTGGAGTCAAGTTTGAGTCTTTAGGTGCAATGTAGTGCAAAAGTGTAAATGTTGTCAAGCAACTTTTGCAACAAATGTCAAAATGATGTTTTACTAACTCACTAACCAAAATATGGTTAGAAACAATTGGAGATCACTTGTATGAAATTAAATATTCCTTGTATGCTTGAGGAGAGGAGTTTGCCAAAGAATTTGAAGAAGTTTCTTTCTTGCATGTGTATTTATGTATTTTTTTGCATTCTTCTAACTTCTGTCACGTTGTATGGACATTTGGTGCACTGTACTGATTAAATATTGTTTGGAACATGTGAAGGACTATCTCAATGTTATTATGCTTTTGGTTTGATCAGGATTCATTAAGTTTAGAGGGAGAAATCAACATTTTAGTGAAACTTGCCTGAAACCCTACCTAGGGTTACAAGGAACAATAAAAATGTTTTTTATTGAGTTTTCTCCATGAGCAGATGAAGAAACTTTGTAAGTAATTATTTCTTGATGTATTCTAACACTTTGCAATAATTGGGGCTTGGGTTTGTATGTGTGAAGGAGAACAAGAAGACAATATGTTGCATTTTGATCTTGTTTGTTGTAAAAAACCTTCATTGTGATTTATTGGCCAAAAATTTGGCACTAGATCATTGGATTGTGTTTGATGAATATTTTGACAACTAAAAGGTTTATGTTTACACCATTGGAACCCATTGGGAAGACATTTCCATCATTGTTTTATGTTTGCACCAAATTTGAATGAGACAATTGACTATCTTTGTGAATGTTGCCACCATTGAACTTGTTCCCAGACATAGAGAGGTTGTCAAGCCCTATTGAAAGGATTGTGAAATCACTGCCCCATCATCATATGTCAAAATGACCAATAATTTCAAAGTGTAAAAACTGCCTCTACCATTGTTGCTCATGAAACCATTGGAAGGTGTATGAAGACTAATTTGAGTTGTCGAACCTACCCCTACTTTGCATCATTTTTGGTATTAGAGCCAAACCAAAAGAAGAATTGAATTGAAGACAAGTTGAAATACCTCCAGCGGTGAATATAGATAGGATAGTTAGAGAGGTGAGAGACTCTCTTGCACTAAAATTGAGGTCCATAAGGGAAAGCCTTGTTGCAAGACTCACAATTGTTGAGACCAACCAAAGAAGAGGAGCAGTCACAGGGGATTTGAGTGACCAAGAAGATGAAGAAGAACAAGTGGGTGAAGAGACACAACAAGGAGAAGATGATGAGGAAAGATATTTTGAAGAAAAGAGGTTGGAGATGTTGCTAAAGGCAGTAAAGAATGATGGTTCCAAGATCAAAATGGAACTCCTTATTTATGCAGGAAGTCTGAATGGAGAAGAACTCCTAGATTGGATAGGAGAAATTGACAAGTATTATGAGTATGAAGAGATACCTGAGGGGCAACAAGTGAAATTGGCAAGGACAAAATGTAAAGGACATGCATCCCTATGGTGGGACTATGTAAAAGAAGAGAGGAAGAAGAAGGGCAAGTAAAATATTTCATCTTGGGATAGAATGGTTACAAAATTGAAGGGTAAGTTCTTACCTAGTGATTATGCCATTCAGTTGTATAGGAGGTTGCAAAATTTGAAGCAGAAGGACACAGATGTGAAGACATATACTAAAGAGTTCTATAAACTAAGCATTAGATCAGGCCACATGGAAGAAGATGTTGAAAAAGTTGCAAGGTACTATAATGGGTTAAAATATAGCCTTCAAGATGAGTTAAGTCTCACAAGCCCAAGGACAGTGGAAGAATGTTACACTAGTAGAATTTGGAAAATAAATGACTAGGTAACTAAAAGTTTTAGTCACAACAACTAAAAATGACTAAATTCTACTCTTTTTTGCAACTCAGCTATAAATGAGTAAATAAATGACTAATTTGGTCGTTGACTAAAAATTATTTAGTCACACAAATAAAAATGACTAAATAGTTAGTCATTTATTTAGTCATAATCCATTTGAATAAATCATTTAAGGAATCAAGAATATAGCCTGCCAAAATACTCTAAAACTTTAATAAACATACCCTAAAACTTTCGTCAAAATCTTATTTTCAGGCATAGCCCGCCAGGATGGAGTTTTCATTTTAATAAACATACTCTAAAACCTTCGTCACAACATTATTTTTAGGCATAGCCCGCCAAAATGGAGAAGTGTTTCAATAAAGAATGACAGAGAATGCTAAGGAGATGTGTGTGACAGGAGGCATAGGATTCATTGTTGCTTATATCATTCCTACTTTGCTCAATAAAGGTTACATTGTTCCCACTACTGTTTGCAATCCAGGTATTTAATTGACATATATTTGCATAATCTCAAATTCCTTAAGATGATTCTGAAGTATCAATGTATCCTATATAGGGTTTAGAATGATTTCTTTTAATTAAAAAAATAAAATGATGTATTTGTCTGTAATTAGATAATGTGGAGATCTCCTAAATCTGCCCCAACACACTATCTTCTTTGGCACTGTATTCATTACTCTAGCTGCTAGGGTTTTGCATGTGACATCTTTAATATCTTCATGATCATGGCTTTTAAATAGAACTCATTCTTTGCTTTAATCCTTATCATGGTAACCCTTGAGTTCCATAATCCACCTTTAATCTCTTCTAAGAACATTGTCTTAAGCTAGACTACATAGTATGCATATAAAGCAAGTCCTTCATACATTCCATTGTTCCAAACCACCACTCACTGCCTTGCTTAAAATGTTGCCTCCATAAGCACAATAGCATGTTTTAAAATCATGGTTTCCAGTGATTGACCATTAAGGTCACTACTTTCATCAAGATACAATAGGATTTTTGTCTTCAAACTCAAGGCATTATGCAAGATAACATTGTGAATTTTTGTTGTGTACGATTTGATTTTCTTTCACATTTACTGCTTTGCTAACTTCCTTTAAGACTAGATATTGCACCCTTAGCTGCAATCTCAAACAACTCACTCACTGTCACTTGAAGATTCCTTTCATGAGCATCCTTCTATAAAATCAAACTATGCCCTATAGACTACCTACTTACTTAATACAAGGGACTCGTTATTTCATGGTATTGTGGGTCTTAAGATCCTTCAACCTTATTGTCACTACTTCACAGTCCACAAGGTATTATTCACTATTCTCCCATCTTTGATGAGTCCCAAAACACGGCTCAAACATGCAATCCACTACCTCCATTATAGAATGGCTAAGAAGAAACATTGAACCTATGATTACCACTATTAATTCATTTGTACATTCATTCCCTAATTGCATTTTCCTTGTCTAACACTGTCAAAATCATTTGAAAAACCCTTAAGTTCAGCAAGGGGGTAAGGAAACTCGTTGTTAAAATCTCCACTTTACTATGCAAGGTTTGAGCTTTATTATCTTGTCACTGCTCAACCTCTTTTTGACTATCACACCTCAAGTGACTGTCATTCTTCTTACCATAGATTGCATTTACAAATGTCACTAAGCTACATAGTGTGCTTGTTATTGGCTACAATCTTTAGATTGCAAGATTTTGTTATTGGATACAATGTCTCAATCTTTTTGGTATTGCAACCTCACTAATCCACTAGAGTTATTTTTTATGTTTCTACGGAGGCCTAGGGTGTGTACCCTTGTCATTCTCTTATCAATGCTTCTATTGATATTAAAAAACAACCTTAAATCTTGGGTCAGAAAATTAGCTATCTTGATAGGGTTGTGGTATGATCTTGGATTGTATCCTAGAGTGTGTAGGAAGCTTGTGTTTGATCATTAAGGTATGTAAACCTAATCAGGGAAATGTATCCTATATAGCATGGGTCTTGCTTTAATACTTTCCATAATGGTTATTAGCATATCACATTATTATAGTTTGTGGTAACCCAAGATTGCATTCGAGTATGTAACAAACTTGGTATGTAGTTTAAGCTGTAAAATTTTAAGTAACATTCATAAGGTTTAGAAAATCTTGATCACTCTCTAGAATATCCCATTAAACATTGGTTGTGCTTGAATGCAATACATAATTGATATAACACAACCACTCTTCATATCAACCAGAGTTATAGGCTCTTTATTGCAGCAAGAGAATTGCTCTTGGATCATGCTATCATTACATCGTAACCTGTTAAACTTGAGTCAACTTGAATGCACCCAATGATGATTGACACCTAATTGTGATGAAAATTATTTGTACATGAATTGTGCTCATATGAGTGCCTTCATCTCTATCACAACATAGCCACATTAAACTTGGGTTACACATGAATGCATCTTGTATTTGTTATAGCACAATTGTGCCACATGGCCAATAGAGTTATGGATCACATAATTACAATCACAAGAATTTGTTCCTCGATTGTGCTCTTATGGTGATTCCATTACCATCATAGCATAACCCTTTGGACTTATATTGATCAAATCCTTACATTGTTTATTTTCTCTTTGGATGGATTGCTTCACATATTTTTTGTGATTTATACAGCTTCTGTTTTGATAGTAAATGACATCAGATTCTTTCTGAAGCTGAAATGATTTGTTAATTATGGTTTTATGATGATTTTGAGTTTTATTTAGAAGGGGTTAATATGTGGCATTTTTATGTGTAGGAAGAATAGATTGTGATGCAACGTTTGGGTATGGATGGTTCAGGAAAAATTGGATAGCTATCGGTGTCATAACCAGGTTGGAGAGTACCTTGAGCCAGTGTGAAACACTTTCGAGTGTTTTCGGTTGGAAGAAAAACCTAACTGTGGGAATTTTTTAATATCCAACAGAGGAAGTTCCTTTATTCTAAAGATAAAATCATAAATCTTCTGGTCCAATTGGAGATGCAACCTGAGATCTTTAATATCCAATAGAGAAAGTTTGTACATTGTAAAGATAAAATCATAAATCTACTAGATCAATTTCATATCCGATTTGAGGTAGTGAAGCTCTGACAAAGGAAGTTCCTACATTTTAAAGATAAAATCATAAATTTTATCGGTCCAATTTGAGGTTGTGAAGCTCTGACAGAGAAAGTTCCTACATTCTAAAGATAAAATAATAAATCTGCTTGGTCCAATTTGAGGTCCAATTGTAAGGATTTTTCTTTTTAATTATACTTTTTGACATTTGTCTTGATACAAATTGTTACTTCAAAATTATGGTATTGCTTTTCTTCTAATGTTTTCAACCCTTATTTTAGGGAAGAGCTCTGAAGATGGTTCCTTCAGATGGAGACTACACTTTTTTGCTATAGGTTTCGTCTAGAAACACCAAAAGCTCAGGTACTATCATACTCAAGTACAACAGAGTTTGAGGTGAATTGCACTTAGTATTTTATGATGAAATGGATATGTTCTAGTCTGTAGTTAATTTTTGTAGCATAACAAATAGGCTAAATAGTTGTTCGTATACCATAGTTTCAAATTCTAAAGTTTTATACCTTATTCTAGGAGCAAATCATAGGGGGAGTCTATACATAAGACACCATTGTTTGAAATTCAAAATTGTTGGCTCTTTCAAAATTGTTTGCTTCATTTATTTGATCTAAGACAGCCTACTATATAGAAGATGCTCAAAATCATAGTAAAATCCTTTAGTCCGATGACTATTCAAAATCTTTCCCATCATAACAATGAACAAAAGCATCAGTCATTAACTTGAACTTTGCAAGAGTTTCATCAAATTCTACTTTTCCACTCTCTTTTCCATTTTGAATTTTATTCCCAATTTCATCCATGAAGAACTTCCTCGGCCTATAGATCCTATTGTTATCCATAACTTTACCAGGTGTTGAGGATAGCTTCGAGTTTTTACCCAAGCAACAATTGACAAAAATCTAGTAAGGCCAAATTTTGTCAATTGTTTCCTGGGTAAAAACTCGAAGCTATCCTCGACACCTGGTAAAGTTATGGGTAACAATAGGATCTACAAGCCAAGGAAGTTCTTCATGGATGAAATTGGGATAAAATTCAGAATGGAAAAGAGAGTGGAAAAGTAGAATTTGATGAAACTCTTGCAAAGTTTAGGTTAATGATTGATGCTTTTGTTCATTGTTATGATGGGAAAGATTCTGAATAGTCATCCCAGAATAAAGGATTTTACTTTGATTTTGAGAGCATCTTCTCTACAACAGGTTGTCTTAGATCAAATAAATGAAGAAAACAATTGTGAAAGAGCCATAAATTTTGAATTTCAAAAAATGGTGTCTTATGTATAGACTCCCCCTATGATTTTCTCCTAGAATAAGGTATAGCAATTTAGAATTTGAAACTATGGTATATGTACAACTATTTAGCTTATCTGTTATGCTACAACAATTAACTATAGGTTGAAACATATCCATATCAACATAAAATAGCAAGTGCAATTCACTTCAAACTCTGTTGTGGTAATTGATTTGTAAGGAAATTTGCACTCCATGAACATTCTTTGTGCACATCAGTATTTCAGTTATTATCTCAATCTCCTTTTTGATCAAAAGAATAGTGAAGTTCATTACTTAACTCATGATCATTTTGCAGTGTTATGATTCAGTGCTCTTTTACTTCTTACTCATTGTGTGCTATGATCAAAAGAATCATGAAGCTCATTGCATAACTCATGACCATTTTGCAGTGCTATGATCCAGTGCTCTTTTACTTCTTACTCATTGTGTTCTCAATCACCATGTGCAAATGACTTAGAGGACAGATCTTTGTCACCATTTGACAATAACTTTCATTGTTTTTGGACTTTTTATTATGATTCAATCATTGTTTGACAGTGTTCTTCCTTTCTCAGTCCTATAGGACAGAGGACAATTCATAGTTTGCAACTCTCTAACAATAGTAAATAGATATAGTAAAGATATTTAAAAATTTAGAAGTGAATTTTTTTTTGAATTGCTAAAGCCTATTTATCAGTTATATAACTTAAAATTATTTAATCTATTTGAATAGTTAAACTTCATATTATAAATATTTAAAGTACAATAGAATCGTGTACTTAAAATAATTACAGAGAAGTTGAATGAAAATTAGTAAATTACTACTGATTTAGCTTTTCCTTTTGCGTGTTTACAGGGTTATTTCTTCCAAAATTTGTTAGGCCTATTTTGGATTCTATGGAAATAGAAAAGGCAATTCCACATCCAGGTCTAAATGAGGTTATGACCCATCCTTCTATGATGAAGTTTGCAGGATACACCCAAGAATAGATCTAAAAATATTAGATTTTTAAACCTTCATATCTTTGAGATCGTTGCATATTTGATTTGATTTTTGTACAGCTGGATGGATCTAAAAAACTGTTGCTTGAAAATGATGTAAATGAAAATGTTATTTGTTCAGAATAATCTAAGGGTGTTATTTTTCACTTGCACAAAAAATTTTGTCTACCTTAAGATAACCATTAAAATTATCATTTTGTTAGTCATAATATTTCATTGTATATTTGTATTTTGTTAGATTATATTGGATAGTTAATGGTTAAGTTTTTTTTTTAAATAAATTCAGCATAATATACTTTCCATGTACTTCTTTTCATCACTTGTAAATCTTTTTTTTTTTACTTTTTGTGATCATAAAAAATAGAGATGATTTTAGTCTCTGTGAAATATTTTCATGCATGTGTGAGATCTCTACAAGGTGATGAAAAATTCCCTAAGGTTTGGTAGGGTTTTGAGTATCCTTATTGTTTTGATGGTAATGTTGTCACTAAGTTCTCTCCTTGCCCAAATATAGTCACCTGGGAAACTGCCATGATTCTCTTGACTATAAATTACTTTGTTCTCCCTACCTTCTCACTAGAGGTCTAATTCTTCAACTCTACTAATTTCCCTTCCATCTCAATGTCTTTTCATGCTCTTGCATATATTCTCTTATGAATTTATTCTTATGACTCTGAAAGCTATCACTAGGTCTATTATGATTGTTAGGTCTTTGAGGGTATATGATTTTCTACTACGAACTCTTAGATTGTCATACTTTTGATGACAATTCTCCAAGGATGTTTGCTCACTGAATTAACTCTCTGTATATTCTCCATTATGCATTGAAAATTCATGGTTTCTAGTTAACTATTTATTGGTGTAACCATTTCCATGTTTCTTGGGACTGTCATCCCTATAGGATAGTTTCCTTATAGATCTAAATGTAATTTAAAAGGTGTCCATAAATATTGACAAGTTTCATAAGACTGTTGTGTCAAGGTAGTAGATTGTCGTGACAAGTTTCATAAGACTGTTGTGACAAGTTTCATAATACCGTCATACCGCAAGATCCAAGAAAGCATGATGCGGTGTAATGGTAACATCCTGCATTACCGCGAAGGCCGAGCAATAAATGTATGGTATGGCGGTAACTCAAAATACTTATCCCACATCCCCGCAAGAGTCAAGAAGGCACAATGGGGTGTAGCGGTAACATCCTGCATTACCGTGAAGGTCAAGCAATAATAGTGCAATGTATAAGTAACATCCCACATCACAGCAAGGATCATGTCAAAATGGTGCGGTATTGTGATTAACCTATTAAAAGAAATATCATATTTCTTTGAGGTATTTTTTGAAACAGTTTGCTTGCCTTGTGTATATTACTTCCACATTTTCATGTATGTCTAGCAAGGAACTTTTAACTACAACATATGATAACAAAAATCCATGTTGTTATGCTTTGATGGATGTCCCTTTGTTATTACTAGATATTTGATCTAGTGCACATTATTATAGTGTAAGCCTATTTTTCAAATTGTTTCATTTAGCATCACGAATATTCTCCACAAGAACATTGTCCCTATTTAAAATGATGGAAATGGTTCACATCTCTTAGAACAATTTCTCTTGCAACAATCTTGGAGATGAATTTAGATGTAGTGTGAAAATAAGAACATACTCGAAGGTTCTTAACAACTCTAATAGTTGTACTAGGGGCCATGTTTAACAAACCAAATGAAATTGCTAACTTTTCACTATGGTGGTAGATAAATGATTCTTTTTTCTTCTATTCCACAACATTGAGTAAAAGTATTGAATATGGAAATGCCCTATTGCCTTCATTTTCCAAGCCAATTTCTCCAATTTTGCATAGATCCCCCATGTTTGTGGATGTGATTTGTCTCCTACACAAAAATCATGTACCCATTTATGCCCTTCAATCCAACTACATGTAGGTATCTTTTTAATTCCTCTATCTTTCATCAATCTCCTTGCTATTTGAACCTCACCACACCTGCCCGCTTCTGCACAGATTTTTTAGAGAAGAACATAATTGCAACATTTTTAGGATCCAACTAAAAAAGTAATGTTTCTAGAATACTCAGCCTCTATTCATATATCATCTACAGGAACCAAAGGTTTAAATGGCATCTCAATGATAATGTATAGGGTGTCCTCAAGATATCCAACACGGGCATGAAGGTCAACCATGCACACCTAATGATCAACTATATATGTAATGCAATAAGGGTTACTGATGTGTGAAGTATGTGCAACCCTCTTCCACTAAACCTGCATGACTGCATGCATCTAGAGCACAAGCAAAGCTTACAATGTTGGTGTTCCAGAGTACTTCACTAATTCAAAGATTTTGAGAGCTTCCTTGTTTTTTGTGCACATTTTGCAATCATATCATTTCATTCCATGAGATGACATCTCTTTGAGGCATTTTGTCAAACAATTCATTGTTTACTACAGTTTGGCATCAAATCTTTGGTAATTATGGTTAGTTTCATTACAATCAAATTCTGAATTCTAGGAAATTATATACAGTAAATAGATTGATGGTTGTTTGGATAGTGAAATTAGCTCTCTTAGAAATTAACTGAAATGTCTAGAAGGATTATTTTAATTAAAGAGGATTTTTTGTTTATTTTTGTAACAATGATTAACAATGATTTTACAGTGCAGCTAGCTTGCTATTTTCATTCAAGATACAAGTCATCAAAGTCAAGCACATACCAAGAAGATGGTACTCTACTTCAAACCCTCAACCTCACTTAGTTTAGTCTGTGTACATGGGGATATTAAGGAAGTTGGTAAAAAATTAATATATATCATTTTTTGTTTGTGAAGGAGAATCCCATGAGATTCATAATGGCAGTGGATCAATATCTAGTTTCTTAACTAAAGATGATGTCACAGTTGGGAAACTTATTGTGAAACATCAGGTTAGTAATTTTTGGATGTTAAGGCTTCCCATTTGGATATCAGAGATCTTTTCTCATAAACTTAATTTGGAATTTATGTATAAATGGATTCTTCCATGGTGCAAGTCTTTACTCAGAAAACACATGAACCAGGGTTGACATTTTTATTGTCTAATTAAGTATGATGGCATTCTTGGGCTTGGTTTCCAGGAATTTTTTGTTGATAATGTTGTTCCAGTCTAGTTAGTGTCGATAGCCTTCATTTTATAATGTCAACTTCATTCTATAATCTGAGCATATCACCTTTCTTAAACTTTGAACAAGTTTTTGAAATCAAGGGTTCAATATGCATATTTCAGGCCTATGTTGAACACTCTGTTTAAGGCATTTTTTGACAAGGCTGTAGTTTTTTAATTGATATATATTTATGTTGTGTTTGGACTTTCTTTTGTAAACTTTCAATATACAATACACTTTTATTCTTTTTGAATTGAGACTAATATTAATTTTTTTGGTTGTATTGAGGCACAACTTCATTCATGGCAGAAAAGGCAACACCATGTTGCTCATATCAGATGGCATGTTGCATATAAAGGAGGAAATATTCTAGCTAGGTTATTGTTGACTGTGTTGAAGGAGAGAGCTTCATATATGAGACACAATCAACACTCTCATTGGATTCTACACATTACAGCTTGCTCCAAGAAGATTTCCCACGTAGAAGTTTTAAGAGATGAAAGGGGCATGTGCTCGCATTGAAGAGATTCAAGCATGTGTTGCCATCATTGCATAAGTCTTTCGGATAAGTTTCTTTCTTGTAGTCATTTATCTGCAATATTGTAACTCATATTTTCAATCTTGTGACTGAAAATAACAATTGTAATACTCTATTTGTAAGCTGTAACTAGAACACCTTTCTTTTATTAATAAATTTCACCAATTTTTCCTTCTCAATGGTTATCTTATTGTGTGCAATTGATATTGATGTGTATTTTTGTGTTTTATGCTTAAATCCTCAAACATCATTCAATTAAAATTACTAAATATACTACTAATTGAGATCAATTAATAATTAAATTGACTAAATATACTACCAATTGACAGAAATCGGTGAACAATGAATAAATATGACTAGATATATGACCAAAAAAATTAGTGAATGAAAATGACTAAATATACTACCAAATTACAACAATTAATGACTAATTCAACTACCAATAAGTGACCAGATTACAACAATCAATGACTAAATCATCAACTAAATAAGTGACCAATTAAATATATTAGTGAATAAAAAATGACTAAATAAGTGACCAAATTACAGCAATCAATGACTAAATCAACGACTAAATATATCAATGGAAAAAAGTGACTAAATAAGTGACCAGATCACAACAATGAATGACTAAATCGATGAATAAATATAATACCAAATCGATCAATCAAAACAACCAATAAATGACTAAAAATGGTTTAATCATCAATCTGGTTGCATTATATATGACTGGCAATAAACTACTAGTGGTCACATGACCAACTGCAGTCATTTATAAGTAGTTTTTAGTAGTTTTTTTAGTATTTTATTGTTGTTTATGTACTAGTGTTATCAGTTGGCCATAAAGGCTAAAGATAAGTTGAGGAGGAGACAAGAAAAGAAAAT
Source organism: Sequoia sempervirens (assembly GCA_007258455.2). Classification (NCBI taxonomy): domain Eukaryota; kingdom Viridiplantae; phylum Streptophyta; class Pinopsida; order Cupressales; family Cupressaceae; genus Sequoia; species Sequoia sempervirens. Next base: position 21,819 of record VDFB02113351.1, read on the forward strand.
TAGGGGTAGAGGAAGGAATTTTAGAGGAAGAGGATCATTTTTTGATTCAGGACAGCCACATGGGAGTTAAGGAGAGACAAGCAATACTAAAGAACAAGAAGCAGATTCAAGAGGCGGTTTTGGGGGAAGGAGATTAGATTTTAGGGGCATATTTGGGAGTAGAGGAGGATCAAGTGGATTCGTTGGAAAATTCTATAAATGAAACAAATTTGTAGGCCACCAAGTATGGCAATGCACTGAAGAAAAATCATCTACTTCTTTTAGAAATGAAAGGAGGAATCAAATTGCACAAGGTGAGGATAATGAAAGTGTCAATCCTCCATCATACAATGTTGATCTAGAAGTTGGGGAGTCCTTGCTGGTGAGAAGAACCCTGATCAAAGTACCTATGGAGAAGGAACCACCTTAGAGAAAGTCACTCTTTAGGACTACATGCAAATTCCAAGGTAAATGTTGCAAAGTTGTTATTGATTCAGGTAGTACTAATAATTTGGTTTATGTTGAAATGGTAGAGAAGTTAAAGTTGTAAAGATTACCTCATGCCACTCTCTATAAGGTATCATGGTTAAATAAAGGACAAAAAGTGCTAGTGAATGAGAAAAGTTGGGTAGAATTTCACATAGGAGGTTATAAGGATAAGGTTTTGTGCGACATAATTCCAATCAATGTTTTCCATATGCTTCTTGGTAGGCCTTGGCAGTATGATAGAAAGGAAGTTCATGATGGTAGGAAAAACACCCATGCCAAAGAGAAGGATGGGATTTCTTACACTTTGACACCTTTAAAAGAAGAAAGTCGAGACTCACAAATGGGATCTAGTGTCATGTTGGTAAGTGGGAAGGAGTTTGTACAAACCATAGAAAAGGAAGACAAGGGATTTCCAAGCATAAATAGACCTAGGACTGTTATGACAACAACTAGGGTTGATCAGTTACCATTGGAGGTTCAAGATTTGTTGCAGGAGCATGTTAATCTGATGATAGATGACATTTCAAGGAGGGGTACTAGTCCTCATTTAGGGTTTTCTAGGATGGGAAGACAAACCTTTCAATGTAATTAAAGCTACTAAGCATTTGCAGTTGGAATATGAGGATGCAGCCCAAATTATCTTTGCATTGCTTAGGAAGTTTGGTGAAGGTAATCCAATACAAGATGAGGTTAAGAGGCTCAATTCCAAGCTATAGGTTCTATTTTCTATTTTACAAACTGATATGAACAGAGATAAGGAAAAGGCCACTCATTGTGTGGATCCAAAGGAGAGAGCAACATTAAACACTACAAATTTGGATGATATGGGTTGTGTTGTTGATTTGCAGTCCAAGCCCCTTCAACCGGCTGTTGACATGTTGAAAGGATTATTGGGTGAGTGTGGAAGACATCACATAGTTGTAATGCAAGGGTCTCTTTCAAATCTGAGAAGTGATGGAGTTGAAAAGGAAAGGATCACTCAAGCTTCTTTTTTTTCCATTGAGGGTGAAGAATATACACATTCATTGCAAGCATTCCAAAAGGAGATATTGGAGATTAGATATGATTTACTTATTTTAGAAGGGAGTAGTAAAACTGATCAAGAGACCATGCTTGATGCCATGATGGTTAGAGACAAAGGCAGAAGAAAAAATTCTCTTATTGATATTACACACTTGAGGAGTGAGAGACCTAATGTCAAAATGAAAAAATTTATTGAAGGAGAGCAAGGTGCTATTGAAATGTATGCAATCCATCAAGCAGAAAGGGAGTAGCTACAAGTTGGAGTTAGTAGAGGAGTACCTGATTTCAAGGTTGAAGATTTAGATTTTTCTTTGTATCCTTTAAAAGGGGATGTTTTTGAAGGTCATTATGTAGGTTCCCAATCATTTGCATATGATGAGTGGGTCCAAGACCTTCCACCAAGAAGACCTCTGGAGTTGGAGTCTATCCTAGACACCAAAGCACGCAAGAAGACAATGAACAAAGCCTATTTTTAGTATTTAGTCAAATGGAAGGGTCTTCCTATTGAAGATGCTACTTGGATGTTTGAGGCTAATATTATTAGGCATGGATATACTATTCCAAGTCTAAACTCAAGTGGGACTTGAGTTCTTTTTCTCCTCTAGGGAGTATGGTGCAGGGGCACCCTTGGTTTCAGGCGCACCCTTGGTTTCATGTAATGCCATTTTTATTTTTGTCATGTTGGTGTTGGTTTCATGCTAATAAGGTCTTTTTAGTCCATTTCACATCATTTGGATTCAATTTTGAGTCTTTAAGTGCAAGGTAGTGCAAAAATGTAAATGTCAAAATTGCAAAAAGTTGTCAAGCAACTTTTGCAACAAATGTCAAAATGATGTTTTGTTAACTCACTAACCAAAATATGGTTAGAAAAATTTGGAGGTCACTTCTACAAAATTAAATATGTCTTATATGCTCGAGGAGAGGGGTTAGACAAATAATTTGAAGTTTCTTTCTTGCATGTGTATTTTTGCATTTTTCTGTATTCTTATAACTTTTGTCACATTGTACGGACATTTGGTGCACCGTACGGATTGAATATTGTTTATAACATGTGAAGGAATTTCTCAACATTATTTTGTTTTTGTTTTGATCAGGATTCATTAAGTTTAGAGGGAGAAATCAACGTTTTTGTGAAACTTGCCAGAAACCCTACCTAGGGTTACAGGGAACAATAAAAATGTTTTTTATCGAGTTTCCTCCCTGAACGGATGAAGAAAATTTGTAATTAATTTTGTCTTGATGTATTCTGACACCTTGAAATATTTAGCGCTTTGGTTTGCACGTGTGAAGGAGAACAAGAAGATAGTATGTTGCATTTTGATTTTGTTTGCAGTCAAAAACCCTCATTGTGATTCATTGGCCAAAACTTTGGCATTGGATCATTGGATTGTGTTTGATGAATGTTGTGACAAGTGAAAGTTTTATTTTTACACCGGGACCCATTGGGAAGCCATTTCCATCATTGGTTGATGTTTGCACCAAGTTTGAATGAGAAAATTGAACTTATTTGCCAATGTTGCCACCATTGAACTTGTTCCTAGACATAGAGAGGTTGTCAAACCCTATTGAAAGGATTGTGACATCACTGGCCCATCATCATATGTTGTTCCACATTATTGAAATGTTTTCCATCATTGAAAGGCCAAAATGTCAAATGGCCAATAGTGTCAAAGTGTAGAAACTACCTTTGCCATTGTTGCTCATGAAACCATTGGAAGGTGTATGAAGACTAATTTGAGTTGTTGAACCTACCCCTAATCTGCATCATGTACTGACACTTTTTTTGAGTGAATAGGTGAATTTTTCCAATGGTGGTTGGGGCCACATAGCTTCTTTCATTGTTTTATCCTTATGTAATATTGACCTTATCTCATATGGAGAAATAAGGTCATGAGATATAATGTTGTAAAACATTGTTTAATGCGTTGTGTGACCATGTGTATATGTGAAAGTATTTATTTACTTTTATTGGGTTATCTCTTGGTATGTTTATTTTCTTATGATTTATATAGTTATTTATGTGATTTAAATTATGTTTTAACAGTCCTTAAAGGTACCTAGGTGATAGACATATAGGTTAGGGGTTATTTTTACTTAGGAAATACCTTTATTAGTGTTTAAAACCCTCTTAAATTTTTCATCTCATAAAAGTGACGAAAATTGGAGTTGGTTAGGTGGGTTAGGTGGTTAGGAGAGGTAGTTTCCTTTCCCCTTTCTGTTTATTATTTCTCCTTGAGTGGAGAAGGGGTGTTTTCCTCTTGGATCATTTTTTATTTCCTTTTAGGATTTTCATTTGGTAAAATTAAATTCTAGGTGGAGGATGGAAGAGAGGGCTTGAGGATTTGATGTGTTTTCATGGGAACACCATTAATGTTGCAGCGACTCTTCTGGTGATCTGATTTAATCTTTGGGAGGAAAAGTATGGTATTTAACGTTATTTTCATCAAATATCATTAGGGTGAGGTGTTTCTTATGCTTCTTTATGGGTTGCAGGTGTCCTTTAGATGTAAAAGATCTCTTCTTTCTTTAATTTGTTGCTGAGTTTTTGGCTAAGGAAGCATTGTTGAGTGCTTTGACTGATTCCAAGATGACAAATGTTATGGATCTGAAGACTACTTATGAGATCTAGAAAAAGTTGGAAACTTTGTATGAAGGTGATGCTAATGTGAAGATTGCTAAGTTACAAAGTCTAAAAGGGAAATATGAAATGTTGAGAATAAGTGATGATGAGAACATTACTACTTTCATGCAAAGACTGAATGAACTTGTGTGTGGTATCAGATGTGTTGGCGAACAGTTGGAAGAATCAAAGATTGTTGCTAAAGTGCTTAGATCCTTGCCTACTGCATAAAATTCAAAGCTACTACTATTGAAGAGCTCCAGACTATAACAAATGTAACCATAGACATGTTGATTGGTAAGCTTACTACTTTTGAGTTGAGTGAATTTGGTGATGCTCTTCCTAAGATAGAATCTGCATTCAAAGCTACTACATTCGAAAGAGATAAATAGAGATATGATCTGGGAGAAAGTTCTTCTAGAAAGGTATTCAAGTATGAGGAGGAAATGAGAGAGATTTAAGAAGAGGAAAGAAAGCTAGAGGAGCTTGAAGCACTTATTGTCAAGAGAGAAGCCAGAGGAGAAGTATAAAGGGAAATTTCATATTAAATGTTTTTCTTGCAATAAGATAGGTCATTTTGCATCAAGGTGTCTGGAAACAGTCCCTAAGCCAAGAAATAACAAGCCTAGATTTTAAAGAAAGTTCTATTATGCTATTGATGAAGGTGTGACAGATAATGAATCTGATAAAGGAAATGGAAGTGAAGATGAATGGGTATTTATTGCTATCAAGGAAAATGATTGTACCCCTACTAAATCTGTTAGTTGCTCAAATGTGGAGAAAGCTCTAGCAGCCAGAGTTGAAAAGAAAGATGAATGGGTGATTGACAGTGGATGCTCTCATCACATGACAGGTGATAAAAGTAAATTTGTGAGCTTGGAAAAGTATGATGGTGGTGTGGTAATATTTGGTGATGACAAAGTTGGTGTAATCTGTGGTAGAGGATCCATTTATCTTGATGGTAAGAATAATACTGATGATGTTCTTTATGTGGAATGTTTGAAGCATAATATTTTGAGTGTTGGACAGATGGTTGATAAGGGATAAAATCTTCAATTCAAGAATGGAAAGTGTAGAATATTGGGGAGTTCTGGAAATGTGATTGCTTTAGGTACAAAAACAAAAGGTAACATCTTTCACCTGAATGTTGCTAGTAAAAGTTGTTTGAATGCTCAATTTGATGAATGTTGGTTGTGGCATAGGAGAATGTGTCATATAAACTTTGATAATATTATCAAGATAAGCTCTACTCAGGCAGTGAGAGATCTTCCTAAGTTGGTAAAGCCTACTAATACTATATGCAAGGAATGTCAGTTAGGGAACCAAACTAGAATTTTATTTCAGAGTAAATAACATTGTTCAAAAGAAGTGTTGGAGCTTGTTCATACGGATTTGTGTGGTCCTTCTAGAATCGTAAGTTTACAAGGAGATAGGTACTTCATGTTACTTATTGATGATTACTCTAGATTGATGTGGGTTACTTTCTTAAGGGAGAAATTTGAAGCTTTGGAGAAATTCAAGATTTTTAAGGCTATGGTTGAGATAGAGATAGGTCTTAAGATTAAATGTTTGAGATCAGATAGAGGTGGTGAATTCACTTCCCATGAGTTTAATTCTTTTTGTGAAGTGCATGGGATAAAGAGACAATTATCTACCCCGCAAAACCCTCAACAAAATGGAGTTGTGGAAAGGAAGAACAGGATAGTTCAAGATGCTTCTAGAACTATGATGTTGGAAGGAAATTTCCCTCATATCCATTGGAGAGAAGCTGTTAGTATTGTTGTTTACATCCTCAACCGGGTACAAGTCAAAGGTGATACTGGTAAGACCCCTTTTCAGCTATGGACTGGTCATAAGCCTACTGTTAGATACTTCAAATTCTTTGGGAGTAAATGCTATATCAGAAGAGATGAAGAGATAGGAAAGTTTGATGCTAGGAGTGATGAAGGAATCTTTCTTGGTTATTCTACTAAGAGCAAGGCCTACCAGTGTCACAACAAGAGATTGAGGAAAATAGTTGAAAGTGCAAATTTCAAGGTTGATGAAGACATAGCTAGACCATCTAGAACCTGTGGATATGATTCAGATGATTAGAATAATAGTTCAGTTACAAGAAAGAAAGTTCAAACTCAAAATCAAGTCCAAATCATTATGGTGAATCAAGAAAATCAAGTGGAAGGAACTAGTGAAAGTGCAAAAGAGATATCACAAGAGCCAAAAGTTCAAGAACATCCTAAGACTCCAAGGTATGTAAGACAAAATCATTTAGAAGATCAGATTATAGGTGATAAGAATAAAAGTGTTCAGACTAGGAGAAAAATTGCAGAAGAATACTGTTTGATTTCAAAGACTGGGCCTAATAGTGTGAATGAAGCATGCAAAGATGAACATTGGGTGGAAGCAATGAAATTAGAGCTACAAAAAATTGAGAAGAATAGTACATGGATTCTTGTTTCTAGACCTAAGTGTTGGAAACAAGCAACATTGAGAGGGGGGTGAATTAGTGTTCTGCAAAAATACTTTGTTATTCTGATCATTAACCCACTTTAAGCATTCAACCAAAAGATATATGCAGAAATAGAAAGAAAATAACCACAACACCATAACACAAGGATTTTTACGTGGAAACCCTATTAGGGGAAAAACCACGGTGGATGGCCAATCCACAATATAATCTGAGTATACCGAAAAAGAAGTTTACAATATGGGAATGCACTTGCATTCAAGCTCACTACCTAGAGCTCACTGCTCAAAATAGGAAGGAACACAACCTTATAGAGATTTGGATGGGATCCAAGAAAATGAAATGAAAGAATAGCATCTACAAATGCTTGATTATAGTTTCGGTTAGGCTCAATTTTCAATCTTTTGTCCTTCTGACTAATACTGAACTTCTGTTATGCTCTGCTCTGACTCGCACAACAAAATCTTTATGCACAAGTGAAACTGTGCATAAAATCACTCTAACACTCTCCTAATATTTGCAATACACATCGACACACCATAAATACACACCAAAATGATATAATAGATCATAGATATATATCCGCGACTAACAATTTAATCGCAACAAGTCGGCTTTAATAAAACTTTAAAAATATTAGCAACTATCAGCTCAAATCTTAAGAATTATCCAATGCGCATCCACAACGGTCAGCCACAACTTAGCTCGAACCCAAATCAAGATGAGCGAACACAAAAAATATTTGAATAAGCATTCCTAGAATATCCGCAACACCTTAAATCAACTGAGTCAGCCCCAAAATACTGATAAACAGAAAAGTATTAACTGGATCTCCAAACTTGCACATGACTTGGTACGAGGCACTAAGATTTCTAGATAACACAAAAATACACTGATGCACCTTTCGTGGGATCCCCAACTCAAGATAACAACTAGAAATGTGTACATGAATCGTTGAACACCAAACTATCAGATGCTTTGTTCTTCTTGACTATCCACAATCTGACTATCGGTATAAGCAAATGATGTAATGTGGATCCAATTACCGACTAGGGTTGCCATCAATGACAACACCAAAATACAATTGTAGTGTCTTTTGCCAACAATCTCCCCTTTGGCATTGATGACAACACTTACTGAAAAATGACTAAGTGTCGGATCAAAACCAACATGAATTACACTGCCACTTCAAAACTTCAAAAAGAAACTTCAATATCGGCTCATAAAAGCAACTCCCCCTATGATGAATACACATTTTTCACTGTACACTTCTCCCCCTTTGACATCAATGGAAAAAACTAGGGAAACCGAAATAAAATTCCAAAACTATACAGGCATGAACTAGTAACTTATAAAAGTTTGAAAATATCTACAAAATCTTGCTTCATCACTCTTAAATTGTCATCGCAAACCTTTTTGAGACTCTCCAAAACTGTTATGTGACCACAAATTAAGTAAGATTGAGCTTCTGCAGATTCAAGATTTTTTGGGTCACTAACTGCCATAGCAGCTTCCACTTCCTTCAAAGCACTCACCATTAACTCAATTTTCGGACTAATTAGTCCACTAAGTTCACTTAATCTCCCAATAATCCTATCATTTTCATTCTTCAAGCATCTTATTTTGTCAAGTAGAGATGTTACTTGACCTTCTTGTTGAGCAGCATCACCAGCTAATGGATCAAAAGTATCAGAAATGATAACCAATTGATTTTCAAGATCCTTCACCTTTTTCTCATTACCTTCAGTAAACTTGGACAAAACCAAACATGCCTTATAGGCCTTTCCAGCTTCAGATATGGAACCTTGAATGTTCTTCATGCAGGTGGCTAACAGATTCTTATTCTTTGCAATCACTTCCTTCAACCAGCTAAGTCTTTTACCATTAAACTCTTTTTGCACTTTATCCTCAGCAGATTTCTCAAGAGACTCGAATTGAGTACTTACAGCATTTATGAGCTTCTTTAGTTCACCGGAAGAGTAACTAGAAATATCTGTGACATGATCAGGCATTAATTTTTGTAGAACTCCAGATGCAAGGCTTAGTAATTCACTATCCTCTATGTGAGACTTCAGAATCTTCTCACTGGCCTTAGCTTGAGCAATTGATGTGACCTTCATCATCTGAATTGGAGACAAATTGGATAGATTGATTGAGCTTTCATCCAATTCAGGATCAAAATATTCCCGGTGCTCGATCAGAGATCTCTTCACTGCCTTGGCAGTGTCTCTTGCCTCCACTCTGATTTCCTTAACTTTTTCTTCTTCAACCTTTTCTTCAAAGACTATTTTTGGATTGCTTTTGGGCACTTCAACCTCTTCATTTTGCACCTCCTTCTCCTCAGCTAATACCACCTTAGGAACTTTAGTTTCCATAGGTGTCTCTATATTTTCCACATTAGGAGGAATCTGAAAATCCTCAACGTCTGCATTTACTTCCTCATTTTTCAGAACATTTTCAGTAATCATTTACTTAACATTAATCTTATTCTTTGACAGAAACTCTTCCAAAATTTCCTTGCTTTCACCAACAATAGCATCAGTTTCACCAATCATGAGTTTATTCACCCTTTTCTTGCTTTTAAATTCCTTTTTAGCCTCTTCAAGGAGTGAATTCATCTCCTCAACTGACATTTCTGGACATAAATCTGCAAGAACTCTCTTCCTCAAATTCTCTTCTTCTATTCTAGCACTTAATCTTCTCAACTCCAAAATATCATACAGATTCTTGGGTAAGCTAGACATAATCTCAACAAGAACTTTATTGAAAATGTTCCTATGTTTTATTGTGGCTTCTTCAAGAATTCTTTGACTAGATTTATCAAAATTTTCATACAATTCATAGAGGGGCTTAAGATTACCGTCCTTGATAACTGCATTCTCAACTTCCTCAACTGACATACCAGGTTTATCAACTTTTTCCTTCTTTGTTTTTTCTTCTTTGTCGGAAGATTTGCTCTTGTTTAACTTGACATCCTAAGTTCTGGTAGCTTTCACTTCTCTCAAAAATTCTTCTGATTTTGTTTCCTCATCTTTTGAAACTGGTTCATATGTTCTTGTACTTTTATTCTTCTTCCTTTTACTAGAAGGCTTGTCTTGAGCTGGCTTGGCAGTAGGGGAACTCCTTGTAGATCTAGTGCGGGCAGAGGATGTACTAGGACTAGCAGACTTTGTTTTTGCTTTCACTTTTGCTACTTTTGCCTCATCTCTCCTCCTTCTTGCTTCTCTCAAAGCTTCTATAGGGAAGCCCATCCTTTCTGCAAAAACTTATGTCTCTTTTCTTACTCTACTGATTATCACTGGTTTTCCCAAATCCTCATGAACCTACATAATTTTCTCTACATAATTTCCAAACCTCTCTTCTCCCTAATCCAATGGTGAACTTAGCAAGTGTTTTGCATACATCTTCAAGATGTTCTCCTCCACTTCATATCCCATAGGCATGATCCATATTGTTCTGGGATCGGCAGCTTCCATATGACATTGATCAATATCCACCATGAAGTAGATAGTATCTTTGTATTGTTCCACAATTAAAGTGGGAATTCTTTCCCTAGAATGCATCATATTCTGGAAGTTTTTGAAGTACCCCCAGAGGGTAGTATTCCTGACCTGACAATCACCAATTCTAAACATGTTCCTTATCTGAATAGCTATAGGTACATCATTTTTCCAATGTACTTTTCCAACACCCGGAACCTCATCCATGAAATAGAAGAATAAACATAATAGAAGATTACCATATTTGAAATTATTCTTCTTATCTTTCTTGATTTTACTCAGATTCTCCATCAACTAACTTTTGAGTAGCTCGCACAAGTCATATTCTGCATTTTGCTTTACCATTTCATAAGCTGCATAGATGGTCGTACTGGATACAGAATTATCCCAGCTAGAATGGTATATCTTGTAGCCAATGACCATTGATGCTAATTTTACATCCACTTCATCAATATCTTCTATTGGCATTGCCCTTCTGTCCCATTTTGCACCTGTTGCCACTGTAACCTTCTCATCTTTCACGAATTTCAAGATTGGGAGTCTACCAATGGAATTCAGACCCGTGACTGCACATATAGCCACATGAACTTGTCATGAACACGGCTCAAAATGTATCTAACCCATTCATTTTCCTCAAATATGGGAAATTTCACAAACTGCGCAAACTTCTCTTCTAGGGTTTGAAATCATGCTTTACAATAAAAGCCTCTCCAATTATATGATGGGAATACAAATTCATTATTTGAGAGCTTCCTAGTTCTTCAATATTGGCATGTATATAAGCCCTAACATCTTATGTGTACAATACTCCATATGGTACAGATGAAAATGCTCCTAAGGGTTTGGTCTCAACAAACTTATAAGGATGCCATTTGAATTTAGTACATGATCTATCCTTAACCTCTACTACCAAAGGAGTGGCCATGATTGCAAAATCACAAATTCACAAGCTTTTCAATAAATACCTTTTCGTCGAATCGAAGTTTGATCGCAGATTCTTCTTCACACTTTGAATCTCTCCACAATTCAGCAAAGTTCACTCCAGGGCTCTTCAAACTACTTTCCTCCAAAATACAAAGTGACAAATGAAGGATAAAAATGTTATTTTATCATCCGCACACCTAACCCTTTTTTTTGCAATAAATGTCTTTACCCTAATTCATCCAGTTACTCTGTTTTCATGCACTGAGATAGATAATTTTTCTGCGGATTTTCTATACTGAATAATACTTTCTTAAATCTGTTGAACAACATCTAAAAATCATTGATCCACCTATTGGACTGGTCCACATTCCAATATCAATTTCGTGCAGGGGTTAAAGGATTTTTTTGACAACTCCCCCTAGGCCAAAGGCCTAAAACTAATTCCCGGAGGAATTACCAGAAGCAGATTCTGGTGTTGGCACATTTCCTTCAATAGAGGGATTCTTTTTCACCCATTTCTTCTGCATTTTCCTCCTAATCACATCTGTAGTAACTTCCCATTTTCCTTTGACATCCTGTTGTGTATTCTATCTTACCGGACCTCTTATGTTCCAACAGAATCTAGCAATATGGCCAAATTTGTTGCAGTTGTAACACACAACATTTCTCTGTTCAGACCAACTGTTCCACTGAGTTTTCCTTGATTTGCATTGGTTAGAAATATGCCCAAGTCTATTGCATGCATAGCATCTGATATCTCTATGAAAGTTATTCATCACAACTCTGCATTCACTTGACTTATGACCATACTTATAGCAATTAAAGCACTGACCTGTGAATGATGGTCCAATTCTGTTCATCCTACTCCTACATGGAGAAGCTATATGATCGAATTTGTTGCAAGAAAAACGTAAAAATTGAATCTTTGAGCATTTGGTTGTCTTACTGAATTCCTTCTAGCTCCATTCACCTGATTTCCTTGCCTGAATCTCCCTTGTCCGGATTTCTTTTGTCCAAATCTAGAACTTTCTCCTTCTTCTTATCCAAGACCTCGCCTATCACCATCAGTCCTCTGACCTTTAATCAGCTCATCAAGTTTGGTTGAACTGACTTTGAATTTCTCCTTGTACTCATTTGTTGCAGTAAGTTCATTTTTGAGATCATCAAGTTGTTTTTCAAGCACTTCCTCATTATTTTTAGATTGTTCCAATTCATTGTCCAATCGGCTGCATTGTTCAGATTTTTCTTTCAAGGATTGAGCAAGCTTTACTTCATTCTTCTTTCTATCTTCAATTTCCTTGGTCATTTTCATCATGATGGATTATCTCACGCTTCAGGGCAGCATTTTCTCTGGAAAATTTTCACACTCTTCTATTTTATCCTTCAAGGCATGACTGAGTTGTTCATCTTCTATGCTTTTGTTCTTCTGCTTGAGCTGATCACATAATTCCTTTATTTTCTCCCTTGATTCATTGATTTTGTCTTTCAATGACTGGATGAATTTTTTTGTATTCTCAAGACTTTCCTGCAATTCTTGGTTCTCATATTTTGACTGGTCAAGATCATCCATGGCCACCATAAGTTGTTGAAGATTGCTTGTATCCATTGAAAACAATTTACAAGATCTCCCCAAGCAGTTAGACTTCTTCCAAGAAACTAGCTCTGATACCAATTGCTGGAAACAAGCAACACTGAGAAGGGGGTGAATTAGTGTTTTGCAAAAATTAACTTTGTTATTCTGATCATTAACCCAGTTTAAGCACTCAACCAAAAGATATATGTAGAGACAGAAAGAAAATAACCACAACACCATAACACAAGGATTTTTACATGGAAACCCTATTAGGGGAAAACCATAGTGGATGGCCAATCCACAATATAATCTGAGTATACCCAAAAAGAAGTTTACAATATGGGAATGCACTTGCATTCAGGCTCACTACCTAGAGCTCACTGCTCAAAATAGGAAGGCACACAACCTTACAGAGATTTGGATTAGATCCAAGAAAATGAACTAAAAGAATAGCATCTACAAATGCTTGATTACAGTTCTGATTAGGCTCAGTTGTCGATCTTCTTTCCTTCTAACTAATACTGAACTTTTGCTCTCCTCTGCTCTAACTCGCACAACAAAATCTTTATGCGCAAGTGAAACTATGCAAAAAATCACTCTAACACTCTCCTGATATTTGCAATACACATCAACACACCATACATACACACCAAAATGATACAATAGATCATACATATATATCTGCGACTAACAATTTAATCGCAACAAGTCAGCTTTAATAAAACTTTAAAAATATTAGCAACTGTCAGCTCAAATCTTAACAATTATCCAATGCACATCCACAACAGTCGGCCACAACTTAGCTCAGACCCAAATCAAGATGAGCAAACACCAAAATATTCAAATAAGCATTCCTAGAATATCTGTAACACCTTAAATCAACTGAGTCAGCCCCAAAATATTGATAAATAGAAAAGTATCAACCAGATCTCCAAACCTACACATGACTTGGTACGAGGCACTAAGATTTTCGGATAACACGAGAAATACACTGATGCACCTTTCGTGGGATCCACAACTCAAGATAACAACTGGAAATCTGCACATGAATCGTTGAACACCAAACTGTCGAATGGTTTGTTCTTCCTGACTATCCACAATCTGACTATCAGTATAAGAAAATGATGTCATGTGGATCTAATTACTGACTAGGGTTGCCATCAATTACAACACCAAAACATAATTGCAGTGTCTCTTGCCAACACTAAGGACAAAAATGTAATTGGAACTAAATGCGCTTTTAGAAACAAGTTGAATGAGCAAGGTGAAGTGGTTAGAAACAAAGAAAGATTGGTGTGTAAAGGATATTCACAGATGGAAGGAATTGACTTTGAAGAAACTTTTTCCCTTGTTGCTAGAATTGAAGCTATGAGACTATTTCTTGTTTATGCTACATACAAAAACTACAAGGTTTATCAGAAGAATGTCAAGTCAACATTTCTAAATGGTGAATTAGAAGAAGTGTATGTAGAGAAACCTGATAGATTTCAATTTACTGATCAGGGAGATATGGTTTGTCGGTTGAAGAAAGCATTGTATGGACTTAAGCAAGCCCCAAGAGCATGGTATGCCAAATTGGACAAGTATTTGCTAAAGCTTGGATTCAATAAAGGTATTGTTGATAGTAATCTTGTATTTCAAGATTAATCATGATAAAGATTTGATTGTTGAAGTCTTTTTTGATGATATCATTTTTGGAGGAGATGACAGTTTGTGCATGAATTTTGTTGATGAGATGCAGAATGAGTTTGAGATGTCTATGATTGGTGAGATGAAATTATTTTTGGGATTACAAATTACTCAGTTAGATAAAGGGATCTTCATATCTCAGTCCAAGTATGTGAAAGAATTGCTAAAGAAGTTTGGTATGGAATATTCAAAGCCAGTTGGTACACCTATGGTGACCAGATGCAAGTTGACACAAAATGATGATTCTCCGAAAGAAAATCAGACTAGATATAGATCAATGATTGGTGGATTGCTTTACTTGACTCAAACTAGACCTAATATCATGAATGTTGTATGCATTGTTGTAAGATTTCAAGCTGATACTAAGGAATCTCATGTAACTGTTGTGAAGAGGATTTTCATATACTTGAAGGGAACAGTTGATTTTGGGTTGTGGTATCCTAAAAATGATGATCTTACCTTGAGTGCTTTTACTGATGTTGATTGGGCAGGTGATGTGGATGACAGAAAGAGTACTAGTGGTGGTGCATTTTTCTTGGGTAAGAAGCTGATTTCATGGTTAAGTAAGAAGCAAAATGCCATTTCTTTGTCTACTACAGAGGCAGAATACATTGTTGCTGCTAATAATTGTACTCAAGTATTGTGGATGAAGCGGATGTTGAAAGATATCAGAATTGTGTATGATGAACCCATTTCTATATTATGTGATAATTCAAGTGCAATTAACATTTCTAAGAATCTGGTATTGCATTCAAAGACCAAGCATATATCTATCAAGTTTCAATTTTTAAGAGAGAAGGTGAGTGAAAAGGAAGTCAGATTGCAGTATGTGCCTACTAAGGAACAGATTGCATATATCTTTACAAGGCCATTACCTAAGGATACTTTTGAGTATCTCAAAGGGAAGCTAGGGGTGATTACCCCTCCTAATCATAACTAAGATGCATTTACTTGCATCAATCTGTGCATTTCATGGTCATATTTTGATCGAGATTGATGTTGTGGTGGCTGCTATTGAGGGGGAGTAGTCAGATGTTCAGATATGTGGTTTAGAGCTTGTGTGGAGAAAAGAGATCTTTGTCATTGATGTCAAAGGGGGAGAAGAGTCATGTAAAAAACTGTGAATTATCTGAGGAAGAAGAGTCATGTAAGAGTAGAGTTGTTGAGGAGAAAAGAGTCAAAACCTAAGGGGGAGTAAGTGTTGAAGATAGTTGTGTTGATGGTGTTTTTCACATCATGTGTTGCCATCAATGCCAAAGGGGGAGATTGTTGGATATTGTGGTTGTGTTGCTGATATATGGTTGTCATTGATGTCAACACAATTGGCATTAATGTCTTATAAGTTGTATATGTCGAGGATATTGAGAAAATTGTACTGAAATAAGTTGCAGGTTGTTAGTGGTGAAGTGAAGTGCAATCTATCGGTGAGTTCAGTACGTTGATGATCAGAGGTTGTGGATTAAAGGGTTTTTTTTTAGTATATCTAGTTTATCCACATTAAGTTTTAGAGATTCGCGTGAAGATTTCATCGTGCTATGAAGATTTCTATTCTGACAATTTTTTTGTTGCTTCAGTTGATGTTCCTGAATGAAGATGATGTGATTTTAGTCAGTTCATTTGTTGTGGATGCCTCTCTGGTAATTCATGATGTTTGTGGATGTTTCTAGATCATTCTTTATCTGTGTTGCACATCTACATTGATCGTTGTGCTCATGATTCGAGATTTTCTCTTGCATGTTCATGTTTTTCATGTTCTTGGCCAACAAGGTGTTGTAGCGTGTTGTGGATCTTCGAGGATTAATTTTTTAAGGTGGTTCGTGTTTGAGAATTTTATTTTGGGTCTTCACTATGTTGTGGCCAACCTTGGTTGATTCGCATTAATAATCTTTAATGTTTTGGGCCGACAATTTGTATTCATTTTATTATTTCATTGTGGCCGACATGTAGCAATGAAATTTCTTATTGCGGATATATAAGATCGATTTTTTTATCATTTGAGATCATGATTATGTGAAGTGTGTGATTCCTTTGTGTGAATAATGTTGATATCATTCGAAGGCAGAGCAAAGTGTGAAGAAGAGTGAAGAAGAGTGAAGAAGAGTGAAGAAGTGTTCATGTGCTTAACTGGAATTGTAATCAGGCATTAGCAGATGCTATTTTTCTCATTTCAAATCTTGTGGATGTAATTCAATCTTTTGTAAGATAGTGTTTCTTCCTTTAGGCAGTAAGCCTTTTGTATTTGAGCAGTGAGCTCTAGGTAGTGCGCCTAAATGCATGTGCATTCCCCATTCATATTTCTTTATACTTTTAACAGGGTATAATCTTGTGGACTAACCTCCACAGTGGTTTTTCCCCTAATAGGGTTTCCACATAAAAAATCTTGGTGTTATGTGTGTTTCTTATGTGTTGTTGATTTATGCTTTCATGGTTATTAATCAAATCTAAGAATAAGCATAATAAGTTGAATAAGTTTGAAATTTTGTGACAACTGATTCACCCCCCCCCCTCTCAGTTGTCTGCCCTTTTGTTGCCAACAGGAGCTATGATTTGGGAAAAAGTGAGAGGAAAACCCTAATTTTTGAAGATTCACCTATATCTTTCAAATGAATATATTTTTTCTCTAATTCTTTTACTATTGGTGGATCATCTAAGGAAGATACAACCCAAATATTAGGCTTATATAATAAATATTAATAATTACATTTTATTATTTTTCATGAATTTACTTTCTAGGCACAAATCAAAGAATTTTGTTGATATTTTTATATTTTTTAAAATCTCACCAAAATTTAGTAGGGGTCTATTATTTTTATTTTTATTTTTAAAGTTGAAAAATTTACAAAATGATTAAATCAAGGTTGGATATATAGTAAAAATTTAGAAACCCTAGTTTTAACAGGTTTTTTATTTTGATGAAAGTGGAGATATATTAGAATGGTGGAAAAAATGTAAAAGAGCTCATGATAAAAGTGAAATATAGTTTGTGTATTTTTTGTGATATTTACAAGGTGGTGCTAAAAAATGGTATGAATCATTGTGTAATTATATTTCTTGTTTGGATGAACTAGACCAAGTTTTTTTAGATATACGGGCTCAAGGAGAGGGAGGAGGAGAAGGAAAAGATGGTGATAGAGAGAAGATGAAGGGTACAAGTACATGTACTTTTCCTCCAATGAAGGATGATTTTATCCTTATATTTTATGGATGCATTCAAAAGTAAAATGTTTTTATTTTTGTAAAAGTTAGCAACAATTATAGCTTCATCAATAGATAATTAGCTAAGAAACTAAAAGTACAAGAAAGAAGCACCAAGAAAAGTCAAATAAATAGTAAGAATATTTAAATTTTTGAAGGTTGGAAGCTCTCTATGAATAACTTTTTTCCATTCAAAAATTTATGCTTTAAATATGGATGGGTTGGATATTATTCTTGGTCATCATTGGTTAGAATCTTTAAGAATAATAAATATTAATGTGAAAAAGAAGTTCATGAAACTTGGGTATAAGGGGGAAAAAGTTACTATACAAGATATAACACATAGTGAAGTCCATAAAAAATTTAAGGAAGAGAAAGTTCAATAATCTACAAAATATTTCACCAATAAATCAAAGGATAAACAAGAGGAGAAAGATATAGAGAAAAAATAGAAGACAAGTAATTATCTTAATGATCCAATAAAAAAAGTGGAAAAAATGGTGAAGAATCAAAGAAGGTTCTAGAGACATAAAATGGTGCACTATATAGGCATATGCATCATTGTGAGAAATAAGAGTCATGGAAGAAACCATCATGGAGACATGAGAAGATATGGAATCAACAATCCAATCACTATGGACCTACATATAATCAAAGTAATAACTAAAAAAATCAATGGTATCATGCAAGTAATGGCTACTCATGATAGCAAAGGAGGACGTACTATTATAAGGAACGTAATAAAATGGGTACATCAAAATATTGATCAAGGATAGAATCTAGGTATGTTCAAGATAAAAAATACTATGAGGATAAGCTATGGATGGTCAGATTATAGTTCATGACATCATATTTGTAATAACTTATGATAGTCATACTATTTGGCTTCTTCACATGTATCAAGCATGAAATATGTCATGGAGGGATAGAATTTTAGGTACCTAGGGATATAAAATTATAATGTATATAGGTGGATGGAGGTATCAACATGTAGAATACATCCCTTAAGTTAGTTATACTAGGTCATGTAGATAACTTATGTGATTAATTATATATCAAGTGATGAGAAGGCCTGCATTGCGATTACCTGTCCATTATATTATTAGAATAAGGTCTATATAAAGGAAGTGATTATAATTTTAAGGATATGTGTGAAGTATGATATTATTTTTAGGATACCTTCGAGATATAGCATGGAGTGGATTATTTAATAAGGAGTATTGTATGATGTTACCCTATCTCAAGGGTTTATTCTATATATATATATATATCAAGGTGCATCTTTGCATACAACACATCTCTTGTGTGGTGTGTGATTTTTATTCTAAAGTAAATACAATTATTATTGGTGTGTATTTTTAATAGAGACTAGCCACAATCTTTCTATTTGAAGAAGCCATAATAATCCAATCTACTATACAAATCCCTAATCCATCTCTACCATCTTCTCTAGGTTAATACAATGGTAAGAAACCCCAACAAGGTGATATATGGCTCCATAATCACTACATCATCTATAACAATGATATTTAATGTCATGTGTAATAGTCCCTATTCACACAAGTCATGCCAAATTTTGACTTCATCAAAGATATTGATTAAGAGGCTTAGTATCTCAACACTTAAACTATAATCACTAATACTTTAGAGGAACACAAGATTCTTTTACACACAAATTGTTGGGTTAATGGAAAACATATCCACATCATTATTTATCAATACAATAATAAAATATCACCACATGTGTTATACTCTAAATCTTAGATCTATCTACCACTACACATAATTATTTTCTCTTCAATATGGTTGTAGCATGATAAATGCATTCAAGTAACTAAATAATGTATGTTCACATATGTAAATAAGCCCATGTAGGACACCATCACCTATGACATTAATCCTCTTTAGAATACCTCATATTTATTATTAGGATTACATTTATCATTCCAAACCTCAAAGTTGGAACATATACATTGAGAAATGGTACTCCAACCTTCATGAGTCAAATTTACATGCCAAACTAGATTTGGTCTCTTATAAATAATATCACAAGGCCACTAGTCACATTCAAAAAAGTTTGCTTCTCATGGTCCACCTAGAGAAACTTCCACATGCAATATTATGAGTGTCAATAGTATGCACAAACATTCTAAACCTATTTTAGCAAAAAAAATTTGATAACATATTATAGTAGTACTAAATAAATCTTCAAAGAATGCAATGGTCTTCCAACGCATTGTGTAATAAAACACCATATAAATTTGGTTCCTTGAAACACTACTAAATAGCTCTATATGTTGTAGGTTTGAATAGAAAAATGATGAATTTTGACATCAAATCTAAGAGCTACTCAATCAAGTCAAGCTCCAACCTAGCTATATGATGCAGAGATAGAGGAAGAAAACTCAACCAATCAATATCATTCAACAAAACTTAAAACATTGTTTGTTTGATTCACATCACTATTTCACTTTTCTCTTCATAATACTCTTGAATCAAGACTATCAAACTGAGAATAAGGCACATAATCACTTGAAGTTTCCACAAATCTCCTTTAGCAGCATTAAAAAATACCAATCCAATCTTTACCAAACACAAATAACCAAGTTTGTTACTCATTTCCACCAACAAAACACAAACTTCATTGTTTTTAGTCAATTTCCTGATTTTTCCCACAAAATTCAGCCTAGGGCATCACCAAAACCATAGAAAACCTTATTCAAATTCTATGAAACCTTGGGTATTGTAAAAAAACTTCAAAATGAATCATTTCACAAAGTTTTAGAATTTTCCACCATACAAATTAGAAGAAATCACAATTTTTTTGTATGCAACCCCAAAAACCCTATGTTCAGAACAGTTTTTAGGAATGGACTTGTTTGACCCTTTAAATGGCATTATAAAAATTCCTGGTAAAAATAAAGTTCGTCCAAAACATCAATATATTTCCATCCATCCAAGTTTCATATCCGTAAAGGTCCGTACCTGTCTGTACTAACATATATTATGACTCCAATTTCTGGAAAACATTTTCTGAACTAGCTGTCTTCACCAAAAACACAATAACTTTTACAAAACTTCGAGTTAGAACCTCAAAATTGATCCATTTGAAAACTAATTCATACTACCATCGATTCCAATAGGTTTCATATCAATTAGAGCCTTTATGGATCTGTACAATGAGAGAAAAGTTCAGAAAACTCAGAAAAATTCAGAAAAAGCATTGTATTTTGATGAATGATTTGATTACAAACTTCTCCAACCAACAACAACCAAATTTCAAGCATTTTGAGGCTTATTATACCACATAAAATCAAATTCTAACCAACTCCATGTTCATAACTGACTTATAACCTTCCTTGACCTTTCAACTTCCAAAAGTTGCAATTTTCCAAAACTTGCTTGACAACTTTTACACTTTTTGTGCAACTTTTGCATTTTGACCCAAAATGACTCCAAATTTCCCAAATACATCATGATGGTCTTATTAGACCTTATTTAACATCACCTAATACTTTACCCACTAAAATCCTCAAAAACCCTTGATTACACATTTTTGCATTTTCTAAGCATTTTGACAACATTGACATTTTTTTTTCCAATATATGACAAAATGAACTCATAATCACCTAATAACCTATTGAATGACTCAAACATGTTAAATATGGTCTAAATGACCTTATTAAATGACCCAAACACCATGTAAATCAAATATTTACAAAATGGCCTCATGGAGGCATGAATTCCACTAGGTGCTCCTGCACCACTCTACAATTTGGCAGCCTAATAGTTCGTACACCTAATAATATGATACCTAACACTTATACATTTAATTTCACACACTCAACAAGATCATGATAAAAATTAGATATCCTTTTCCTAGCATCAATGACTTGTAAGACTATATTTGAGGTAAACAATACTTCATTAATATTAACCTTAAATCAAGATATCATTAGGTACTAGTTCAAAATTAAGATATTTGGAAGATAATTTTTAGAATTAAGATGGTATATATGAATAGATGGTTACATCATTTGGCTTAACCAAATTCTTAAGAAACATGTTCACTTTTATGATGAATAATATTATATATCCCTTTTCTAACTCCTTAATCATTATCTACTTAGATGGCATCCTTATACATACATGAAAACTCAGGAAGATCACATGGAGCAAGTCTCGTGTGTACTATATTCACTACAATAACATAAGCTATAAGACAACCTCAATAAATTTTCTTTTGGTACCACATTGATCCAATACTTGGGATACAACATCAAACAATATAGTATTCACTTAAACCTAAAAAAAATCAAGGTAATCCAAGATTATCCAACACTATTTAGTCACATTGACTTTTGTAACTTATCTATTACAAAATTATAGTGTGTGTTCATTCTTTTCTTCTCTAACATTTTATGACCACTCAATAAAATCATGCATCCTTTTGAGGAGCTTAACCATCATATTTATGTAACACTTTTTTTTTTGCAATGGTTGACATTGCACACCCCTTTAAAATCTAATTTGGAGAATCTAACTATGCACATGGTGTTCTACTATCGCTTTAATATTTTTAGTGTCATAGTTCAACACTACTCCACCTATGAAAAGGATATGCATGTTATTGTGAAATCTACCAAGAAATGGTGCCACTATAACTTAGGTAAGAAGAAAATCATTCACTTTGATCAAAAGTCAGTCTAATTATTCTATACTTAAAGAAAACTAAATAAATCACACCATGTGAAGTGGATGGTTTTTATATAATAATTTTTTTTTATGCTCAAGCAAAATAAGGGAGAATACATTAAGGAAGTTAATTGCTAGTTCAAACACTCATCACAATGCTAGATGCACATGGCCACAAATAATTTAACTGGGAGATAATCTACTCAATACACATAGACTTTGCATAAACCTACATTGAGCTCTCACTTGAAAAATAGGTTTGTGAATTCGATTTGTTTAACAAGCTCTTTCTAAAATTGGACATCTCTATGTTCTAGATGACATATCATGGTAGATAGTTATCTAGGGTTCCCATTATACCTAGATATTTGGACACTTTAGCACTAATAAAACATTATTAGTGCTTTATAAACACTTTTTTTATCCTCACATGCATATAGGCATTGAGCACCACACCAAGTCCTACATTCTTTGCAGCATTGAAAATCCTATAAAAAAAAATATTGGACTTTAACCCTCTCATAATTCTAACATAGCATATGGAATACACTAGTAGTGATTTCTTGAGGAGGATACATGTCAAAAAGTGCTAGTATAAATCAATACTTGTTGTCATCAAGATAGATTCTTGAAGGTGGCCATCATGGTCATATGTGATAAAATACTTATCATACCAAATGTTGCATGCCTTCTTCAACCCATATTTGAGTCTATTTTTGTATAACAACACCTATTATGTTTTATCATGCCCCATGATTTGTTAGTCAATTCTAGCATAATATATAAAATATATTAGATACAAAATTGGATTAGTCTAAAACCTCCCCTCAATATATAAATAAAAAAATTTAGAGGTGGTCAAGTTTACCCTCATGCACCTATTATTCATCTATAATAACATGCATACAACAAATCTCTTCATATTTTTGTGTCGTGTAGTTCTTATGAGGCATCTATTAGGTTCCAGACAATAGCATACCTTAACATATCCTACCACACACCATCCAAATTGGATTCATGCACACACAATTAATAAGTTGACAAGGCATATAAGTTTTTCTAGCACCAATAGGTTCAACAAATACTTAGACACTAACAATATAAGTACATAGAGTACCACAACATGCATCACACACCTGACACATTTCAATTTACTAGTTGTATATTTAGTAGTACTTAAAGAATTCACATCAATTGATGAATCCTATATACTATGGTCCTTACACCATTCTTTGTAGAGCTGATGATAACACCTGCATTCTCGATCTCTCACAATACTTGGTCTTGCACCCAGTATTCAACATAGGACTCCTTAATCCATATTTATCCTATATTAGAGCTCACAAATTTATTCCATCATTATAGAACTAGGCTTGGTACATTCACATCTAGCCACAAGGGATAACATCATCGATGTCAGTACCTCTTATACTTGCAATAATGTGCTATTTTTTAAGATAGTTAAGTTTAGTTAGTGTGCATATTAAGATAAATGGTAAACCTTTTAGAACCTATACCCATATTTCCCTTAGCTCACTACCAATATAATGGATACCATCCCTCCTTGAGGGGAACAAATGATCTAATCACAACATTATGGAAACACTTCATCCATAAACTTAAAATATACTTACATGTGCATCACTATCCACACAACACTATTCAAAATCATAGTGTGGCCTTGTGCATGGATACATATGCTAATGACCATATCCATATTATGTGACACATGAAACAACAATCATCTGTATGTGCATTCTATCTAGTATTTATGTCCTATAAAATGATCATACAATTTACACTAATGATTTTTACATATGGAAATATTTGTGCCACATATCCTAGTAATGCAATTGGTATCATATAAATTTGGAAATTTTCATCATCCCATCCACACAAGACATGCATAAAAGATGTTAAGTACTTTCCAACATCTGTGTGGAGCTAACTAAGAGCCCACTTGTACTATAATATGTAAATACTTGCTTTGTACTTTCTAATGTGTATTATGAGAGGAACATAGATGCTCATATAAGCTCTCATTATATTTCACCCTTTTATTTATGAATAGAAGTGGCATATCTATTAGAATCCTTCTATATATCGAGTATGTATTTGGTTTGCATATTTATTTCCTAGTACATATTTTATAATATTGTTGTATTATTAACTTATTTGTAGGATCATCCCCTAGTTCAACCTGGGAATCATATTAGGGACACTAAATTTTAGTACTACCTACCATTCCAAAGTAGATGAAGAATCAAGAGACTAAATCAAGTGGTGGAGGATATTTTGTATATGTGTTGCATGGATTGATCGTACAAGTGGGAATAATACCTAGCCTTAATTGAGTTTGTATATAAAAAATCCTATAAATGTTCTATTGGCATGTCTCCATTTGAAACATTGTATAGAAGGAACTATGGAACACCCCTTATGATAAGCTATAAGATCACATTGTATTCAATATTGAGATGTTAAAGGAGATGTGTGAGAAAGTAAAGCCAACAAGTTAAAGATTGAAAGAAGTCATTGATACAATTAATATTTATGTAGATAAGGGATTAAAACCAAGAGAGTTTGAGGTCATAGACAAAGTTTTCCTTTGAGCTAAACCACACTTGATATCTCCTTAAAATTTAGCAAAGATACCAATCTAGATCCTAGATTTGTTCGACCATTCAATGTCTTTAAAAAATTAAATGAATGGATTATAAATTTACTTTACCACTTGTCATATTATGTCTTCCATGTGTCACTTCTAAAATTACATGTAACATATTTAACTCATGTACTTAATTGGGATTCTCTTAAGGTGCATGAATTGGAAATTATACTCACACAAACATTGAAACTTGTGCTTGAGCATTGATGTGTGTATCTTTGATAACACTACCTCAAATAATTTGAATTTCAATGGGACCAATACTTTGAAGGGAGTGCAACTTGGGAGATTCCCAAGAAACAAGGAATTTGTTTTGTTTTCTATTTTAACACACCTAGCTTGGAGATGAAGCTCTTACAAGGGGGGAGGATTTCATACCTTGATATATTTCATATTTAAATTTATATAATCAAATTATATTTTTGTTGTGATAATGATATCTATAATATTTTTATAATGCATATTCAAGAATATGTGTGAATGGTATGCAAAAATTATATGGACATGTTTAAGATTAATTTGTTTCAATTTAAATTGTAAATAATCTTATTTATTTCTATATTATGAAAATTTTGAATTGGTTGAACTATTGCTAAGTTCTAAATGGTTTATCATTTATTTTATCTATAATGATGTTTTACTAATTATATCACCTATTGAGTTGTGATTGCAAGTTACTATATCCTTGACTAGAGAGAAAATATCACGAGGGAGGATAATGTCATGTATGAGCAACATGGGTAGGAAATAAGGTATCTAGTGTTTATGGAGGTCAATTAATTTGTGTTTATGTACTCCTTATAAATTATTTATCGGCTAGTTTTGGAGCCATCATTTACCTATTTGGTGTTGACAATTAAATATGGGTGTGTTGTCATTACCTTGCTTGTCATATAGGGTGTTAAATAAGTCAAGAATCACTATGTATTTGCGATATTAGTAATTTTATATATGCATGGCACTAGTCATGATACTTATTATGTGAATGTTTTAGAGGGAAACCATGGTTAATCCCAAACATTATAGACTCTAATCCACTTATCTAAAATACCTAAATGATTTGAGGTCTAACATATGTTAGATGGTGTGAAATTTGGAAGATTTTTATGTTTGAATAAACTTAATGTTAACCTTAATATATGCTTAATCTAAAACCATTATCCTTATCACTCCACTCACATCATGGTTTGATCTTGTAAAAGTGGGGAGAAAATGTTTTGGGAATTAAAATTATTCAATAATGTAAACTTAAAATATAGAGGCGTTTATTAATTGGTTGTTTTATTTTGGTAAAACCATATAGAATAGGGCTTTTAGTTTTACTTGATTCAGAGAGATGGAGGTTTGGATTTGATACCACCATACCAAGGGTTGCTATGGTGTGGTGTGTAATACCTCATTTCACATTTGATTAATACAACTGTAATTTGTTTCATGTTTCCCTAAAGAGATGGTAAGATGTATTACAGTTGATAAATAATGTCTTTGTGTGACCATATTCTTGAATTTCATCTGACATTTGTTTCATTGTCACCACCACGAAGGTGTTATGAACTCGTAAATTGTGAATATGAATTAGATTTTTAAATGGAATTATTGTACAATTAAATCTTAATTCTACTATCAAATTAATGTGATATATGGTTGTTCTTATGATCGTTTTGGCAATGTGCAGGAAGGTAATGATGTTAAAATGAGAAGGGAGAACCATCGAGAGTGAATCAAAATACTTCTTCTTTAGGATATAAATTTGACCCCATTTGGGGCTTAGAAACAAGTAGAGTTAATGTATTGGAATACTAATGTTGTGAGAGCATTTAATTGTGATTCACGTGAGGTATAAGTGGAGACTAGGTCTTGGAAACCCCTAGCTAAGTTTAAAACTCGGATGGAACTTTGAGTGGGATTTTAATGAGATTTTTTGGTCAATTTTTTTTGGTTAGGGTACAAAAATAAACTCCCTAGGGTCTATACCATAGTGGTAGGGGTCAAGCGGGCATACAATGGTGTAGGAGCACCTTGGCAATGACATGATTTCATGAAGAAAATCTTAAAGGTTGATTAATTTTTGGCATTTCAACATTGCACTAGGGTCATTCAAGTCATTTTACATGTATTAGAGTCATTAGGAGGTCATTTAAAGTTATTTGGGTCCAATTTTGTAAAAAATGTAAAAAGTGTCCCAAATTGGCAAAATTACAAAAATGTAAAGTTGCACAATACAACATTTGGAAGATGAAAAGTCTTAAGGGTTTAGTTCATTTGGAGGTAGTTATAAATTGAAGATTCATGTTGTAAATTTCTTTAAAAGGCCTTGTAGATAGTTGATAAGGTGTGGGTGATTGTAGTTTAGTATTTGATTAATGAAAGTCACTATTTCTTGCATGACTTTCCAAAAAATCATTGTTTTCCTTTTGTGTACGGCCCTGTACGGGTAGAAAGGAAAATCTAACACTTTTAATTGATGGTAAATACAATCACCTTCGATTTCCAATTTGTTACGTGCAATTTTATGAAGTATAGTGAAAGATATTGCAGATTTTTTGTAGTTTGCCGAAACCCTGATTTAGGGTAACAGGGAGCCTTCAAAATTGTGTTTCTCTTATATTTATCAATGAAAATTCTTGATTTTTGGTGAGAACATTCCTTGTGGTTATAATTTCATGTTCTGAAGGTTTTATTTTAGAATATTGAGCGTAAGGTGAGGAAGATTAAAATTTATGACTATAAGACTGTGTCTCAGTCCAGAAACAGGGCAGCAAAGGAAGTAAAGCCTTAGGGTTTGTAGAAATATCTTTGTAAATGGACTTTTGGAATTTTCTAATCATTTAAAAGACTAATTTAACATGTTCCAAGTGTTGGATAGGATAAATTGATTTTGTATTTATTATATTCAATAAACCCCATTTGGTGTGAAGGCCTAATTAAACATAAACCGGGTTGAGACAATCATTTTTGAATCAAGTGCTCCAAAGGACCTAATTTCCATTTTGTAATATGTTTTAAACAAGGATAAGGGGTGTCTAATTATGTGATTCTTCATGGGTTTTAGTGAATATTTTGTGAGAAAACTTCTGACAGTCATGTTGCGGACTTACTAGTATATAGGTCAAATTATGAAGGAATGACAAATAGTTGAGGGAACAAACCCTAATGGGTGTTTGAATTGGTTAAGTTAATGTCCTTAAGTGGTGAAAAAGACATTTGTGGCTTTGTCCAAGTCTGAGAAGATGGAAAACTCATTTTGTGCTATGTTGAGATCACAAGCATGGTGAAACCCTTTGTGAACTTGAAGATTTGAGATTAATTGAATGGGAAGACTTTTTTAATTGTTTGTATTGGGTTATTTCTGTCTAAATGGTGACATTGAAGGTGTATAAAGGTTTTTCTTAGTTCTAGGATCATGGTTTGTTCATTTTTATGTCTTGGTGCTTTGTGAATGCAAGCTACTTCAAAGAATGAATTGGTAAATGTTGAATGCACTAATCAGGTCAAAGTTCTCTAAAGAAGTTTTACCTTTGATTAGTTGAAATAAGGTTGTTAATGGTGAGCTTCAAGGTATGATGAAGGCTTAGAAGTAATATTGCATGAGTTGGTTCCTTATAGTCATGAAGAATTAGTGGGATTAAATCCCTAATTGTGAAAATTGTATTCAAGTGTGATTATTTCTTCCTCTAGCATTGCATCATACAATAGTGCCCCTACAACATGATTTGACCCCTAAAAAGCTCTCATAATGGAGAGTGACGAGTTTTGAGAAGAGGATGGGGTGGAAAGATTGAGTGGTTGTCAAAGTGCATATTCTCATTAATGGGGAAAGGACCTTCATTGATGGAGAGGGGGTACACTCTACACCTTCCCATCCAACAATTGTAATTTTTGATACTTCTATATATTTGGAGAGGAAGAATGAGTGGGGTGTTACTCACTTCTCCTCTTGGAGAACTTTAGTGGAGATGGTAGAAATGATGAGAAGAGGAGAGGAGTCCACCTCTTTGGGAAGGTAGTGATCAAGATGGCTTGTCTCGGAGAGGAAAGATAGATTAAAGAGTTCAATCCCTTCACCTAAAAGAAAAAAGATAAGTTTTTCCTATTTCCATCTATCCTTGTTTATGGGTTGTAAGAAGGTGACATAGTGTATGTATCATGGTTGAAAATTGGAAGTAGAGAATCTAAATGCATGAAATTTGTGTTATGTTAGTTCTATCCCTTTGTAAAAAATGTGAAAAGACTCCATTTATTAGTATGCAGCTGAAAAAAAATTCCTCGCTCAAGAGTATGGCTAGAGCCCACGAGGCTCCATGATGCCATTACGGTAGGGTAGAGATAAATCCTAGGTTATTTGTGTGTCAATCATTATTGAAGGATAGTATTTCCTAGGAGGATGAAAAGTTGAAAACAAAAAAAAAAGTCTTAATTCATTGGCATGCTATTTTATTTCTAAAGATTTAGTGTAATAATGAAAGTTTAATTTCTTTTGGAATGGAGGAAGGAATTATATCATATAAACTTGTATTCAAAGAGATGTTCAAATTTGACAAAAGCAACTTGAAGGAAGAGTTAGTTTTCATGCATTCAAGTTAATGATGAAAGAGTTTTGGGTAATGTGTGTTGAAACTATGAGTGAAGTTAAAAGAATGTTCATGGCTTTGAATACGACCCACCAAATGATAGTTGTTCAATTCATAAAAGGTTGTGTATCGTCAAAAAGTACTCACATTTTTTATATGTGTTGATGTGTATTTGAGGATGTGTGTTTGTATGTTCTTGTGGCTCCCCATCTTGGGACTGCTCCTTATGTAAATATTAGGGATTACAAACTTGGGTAAAGCTGAGTCCATATCCCTCCCTGAGAACTCAATTTCACATTAAAGTCTACCCACATCATCATTGTATATTTTCTTGTGTGGATGCATCTCAATATATTGCACACAAAGTACTGTTGTATAGGCTGAAAATGGAGAATATGTGCTCCAGTTTGAAAGGAATATGTATCATCTCATATTTTTCAGTTTTCTCTTATATCATAAATGAACAAATTGGGTTATTTATTTGGTTACTAAACTTAAAGTATCTCTATTCATTGCTAGTACAATCAAAGGTAAGACATGCAACCATGCATATTACTAGTTACTGAGATGTATGAATGAACTTTTGTTTGGATATAATATTTTTTTGTTGTTTCAATCTTGCCATCTCTAAAAATAAATAAAGAAAGAGAATTTTAATAAAATAGAACCCAGTTTCCAAATGATTAAATAGACCGGGCTTTGGGATGGAAAATGTAGTGGAGTTCCTAGAATGCACACAGCCATACTTTCCCCCATACAGACACTAGCTAAATCTACATGACTTAATAAACAAGGAGGAAAGTTCGCGCAAGTATATGGAGTAAAAAGGAGAGTGATAAGCATATCAATAAGACTCTAACCAGTAGTCTACTCAAACCCTGTCACCATAGTGCAAATGGTATTGCCTTGTCAAATATTAAAAAACCTGCAGTCATGGCATTCTATCGGGACCAACTAAACAAATCAATCTTTCTTTGTTGATGACCATTTAGTCTATATAAAGTCATTAAAGAAAAATAATAATAAAATAAATTGAAACAACAGATGTGCATTGTTCTTTGTTTAATATTCTAATCAGTAAGTAAATACTAATTTATTCATCCTACATTAAATATTGGGTAGCTATAACTAGAACTCAGAAAGGAACTAGAGGTTCACACATTCAATGGTGAATCCTTGCAAACCAAATAGTGACTCTCCATATTGGAGCTTTGAAGATCTAAACGTGAGTATGATGGAAGAGTTAAAAGCAAACAAAAATAAAACATAGCGAAGGGGGGTACGACCATCTCTGGGTGCAACGGACTCTCCCCATGGGATGCAACCTATCCCCAAGAGCCACCACCCTCACCCTTTCAGCGCCGATAGTTGATTCAGCTTCAACAAACTGCCACAAAAGTCATTGATAAACTGTAATCCTCAAAGTTCTAAATTGTCCTACATAGTCTTCAGTGCAAAATGGTGAGATTTTATACAATATCACTTCAAATTATTGCATCATTGACCATACCATATAGATAGCAAGGTGAGAAACTAGCATTGAACAACAAATTGTCTACAAGCATAGAAAATCTCATAGCTGATAAGTGTAAAAAAAATTACTAATGAAACTTATCATATTCGCTAGTGAATGGTCGTATTTATTGGTGAATAAAGGTTGAACATTATCATTGCCCAGTATTTAAACTAAGTTGGTGAAGATAGAAAATACACGGTGGTCCTTCATCTATACACGCTAAAATCTGGAAGTCAGGGTACCATGGTTATGGTGCAGCAATCCCTTCAAAAATCGATAAGTGTGGTAATAAATTCATACCAACCCCTTCCCTATGCTCAGAGATAATGTCGATCGTAGGTTGCATAAAGTCAGCACATTGTATCATTCCTTTGGAATGAAGAAGTTAAGGCGAGTTACTTTATTGTCCCTCACTCAAATCTGCCACGCATGCTACTCAGGTCGTTGTTACAGCTGATTCAAGGGGATGTCTCTTGTCATGTTAGTTGGAATAAGTATTAGAAGGGAAAAAAAATTCTCTTAGTGTATAATTCTAATGTTCCCATAGACCAAAGTACTTGCCGATCTAATTTGATTAACTTTGCACGCTACCTCGTGGTTTTGAGCACGTAATCTATAGCATGGAGTATTCAAAGTTATTTATGCCAATGTCTATTTAATCAACAACTACCACATATATTATCTACGCCTATGTTGATTTCACAGTTGGAGCCATAGTAAGAGCCTACTACTTCACCGGCCTATTAGCAATGTAACAATATGTAAAATTTGTTGCTTAGTGGCAACCCTTAGATTTATCTAACCTACCCACCCTTCGTTTCACTTCTTTTAAATAATATGGCATATTACAATAATAGAGTCATTTTTAAGATAAAGAGTAAATTGGACATCCCATTAAATAGATGTGGAAAATAAATGACAAAAAGGTCAGTCCATGGAGAACATTAACGCCATCACTATGACACTCGCCAAAGAATGCCAATGGTACAAATGCCAATGGTACAATGATTGACTGCTCTCTTTGGCTATTCGTTTTCAATTGACATGACATCTTTTTTATTATTGTTACCTTCAATGCTAGCCAAGTTGCTTCCTTTTAAAATCAGTAAATCTTGTGACCACCAAAATCAACTGAATTTATCATTTCTATTAATTCCAAATTTGAAAGTTTTAATACTTCGATCCATCTCACCTTTAAATTAGATTAACTAATTGTTTTATTCATAAAACTTAAACTAATAGAAAGAAACTTATCAAAAGACATGGATAAATTGAGAAAAAAGATACCGATTGCGACTCCACCAACACAATTATTTAAATGTTTTTTTAATCTTATCGTGACATATATATATACGTAATAGGTTGCTTCAACCATTGCTAAAACATGGATTTGGACTAAAATAGAGGTAGAATCATTTGTGTTATTTTTATTAGTTATTTCAATAAGCATAGTAGATAAACTTCTAAATAAGTATATTTAGGCATGCAAATTAAAACCATGTCAATGGGAGAATTAGTAACAATCTTTCCAAAAGGAAAGGGTATTAAGAGGAATAAGAATGTTATGAACCACATTCAAATAGACACCTTAAATGCCATTTACATTAGCATGTAAAGTAACTATCATTGAGGAGTGACCATAATATTAATATCAATATCAATATTGACGTTGAACGAGAAGAATAACACTCCTAATCATAATTGAACTATAAATTAATTGTATCTTTTGGATTAAATGGTTAATATACTAATGATATTTTAAATTAGTGATTAAATTTCGATCCATTTATGGTAATGAACTTATTACAAGGCTTAATTGTTTGAAAAACGACAATTCTATTATATGATAAGCACTAAATGGTAATATTAACTCTAATATTCAAACTTCAATTAGATAGTAACGTTGTGATGTGATATTAAGAATATTGTCATCACTTGCCTATTTGGCTAAACAAAACTTGGTTGAACTATGCAAAACAATGTGATAAAAAATATTTTCTCCAAGGGAACATCACTTCATAAAGAATATAGAAGACATCGGATACTCATCTCCAATATTGAATATAATAAGTGATGCAGGATTCATATATGAAAATTTTAACATAACTATTGTATTAAATTACCTCTAATTTATCAACGAGATAGTAGCCTCTTAACAAAGAAAAAAATGTGGATCAAACTAAAAGCTAAGGCAAGCCCTTCCAGCCAAATGTTTATAAGGATATAAGGTTATAGTTTTGGCAGGTGCAGTATTGCGGTTCCTAATTTAACCCTAGTGCTCATTGGGATAACTTTAGTAAAGCGAAATGTTCTACAACTAAAGAAATCTAGTTAAGGCGAGTCAACTATTGTAGCCTAAGAGAACTCAAGGGAAAAGGCCCAGATTAAGAAAGTATTGTCAACCTACATTAGGTTCTAGAAGGTGCACGGTGCAATGGTGGCAGGTTGTTTCTATGTTAGGTTGTGGAATCATATTGCCCAATAATAAAAAGAATTAAAAAAAAAATTGTTGGGTTTTTCTAGTGAAAATTTTGGGCATGACACTTGGTATCAGAGCCTCAGGTTGCTACTCTGGGGACTCTAGGAATTATTCAAGCCTTATTTATGTTATTGATGAAGATGTATGAGGCACTTCGTGATAGTTAGGTAAACTTGTGAAAGTAGTATTGACGAAAGAGTTGAAGCAAAATTATATTGTAAACTAGTTAAGAACTTCTTAGGAAGGGACAAATTGACCCTACAAATTTTTTTTTAAATAGATGCTTTAATCATGAGATTTATGTAATAAATTAAACGTGGTGATTTGGCCATTCGAAGCTCGACACCTTTAAGGAATGTTGAACTATTTGATATCCTCTCAACCTTTCATAATTTATGGTCTTACGAAGAGGTAAATGTCAACTTATGAAATAAAAATAACATGTGGAATCATGCTAGGATTAAGTCAATGTCTTTATAGCATGAATAAACATTATGATTGATCAACCCTAAATCATTAGAGGCCCTTAGTATACACTTGTGCAATGCATTCATCCTGCCTCATTTCTTTTTTGGAGCCTTGTTGAAAATAAGGAAGCCACCTTTGAAATATTAGTTAATTGACATCCTCTTATGTGTAGATTATTTCCCACTAATCTTAGCATTGAGCTAGAAATGCTCATATGATGCTTCAAGTAAATCTTGGGTGTTGGACGTTTTAGACCTCTCTCTCCACATGAGACATTGACTGAAACAAGAAGACTGTAGAGTCACTTAAAACATAACTAGGACTAAGTAATTGTAACTATGTAACATAAGACTCCTTCTGATGATTTATACCTCTAATTTGTGATTACTATATTTTCTCTACATGGGCAATATTAAGGAAGACATCAACAATTGACCCAGAAATATGGATCAAGGTTAAGCAATAAGCGTATGAATTGGATTTAAGGGTGCCCTAGACTAACAAAACCCTCGAGTGGGAGCATAGCTAAATATTACACACCTAAGCCAACCTAAGTTATACTATTATTAATCTTAATCAATGGGTAAGTGAAAGAGTAGCATCCAAGGGGTAATGAAAGATGTACAACTTAGTAATAAAGAAGTGGTAAAGTGTTTCCTTAAACAATTGATAAATTGAAATTATTGGAACAATCCAGTTAAGACTAAATACTTAAAACTTTTCTTTTTTTGAGTAATTTACAAGTCAAACAATGTCCAACATTAGTTGAGAGAAAAGTTATCAAGAACCTAGTGAGATCTAGTATGAAATTCAATTATTCTCAAACACTAAACTAACCTTGAAGGAGTAAACCACTTATTTTGTACAAAATTGAATGCACCCAAGGTGTGGGCCTTCCTATATGTTTAAAAGTGCCAATATTTTGCACTTAATTAAATTCTTACCTATCAATTAAACTAGAGTAGATGTTTAAATAGATTCCTACTTATGATACAACTAGAAATAATGAAAATGTTGTAACCCTAGTTATGATGGGAGGTAAAGATGTGTAGGAGGTTATAACTAAGTTATGATTGTTGAAATTTAGCTAATGTAGTGTGTAAGTAATTCCCTTTCCAGTAACTAAAATGTAAGACCTTTGTGAAGAGACCTCAAATATGAATTTAAATAGAAAAATATGAATTTAAACAAAAAAATATTATCTAGGACACATGTTATTTATACTTTCCTCACATATATTTGGGGGTTAAAGGATTTTAGTAAAAAAAAAAGACACATGACATATTGAAAGTAATAATGTATTCAATTGGTGTTGACCTTGAAGGTTGTGTGCATGTCATAAGAATTGAATAATCAATTGTATGAATTTATAAATTGAGTAATGAATTATGTGTGATTCATGGTGTATTAAGTGATTGGAAAGTTAAACCATATAGATAAGAGACACTAAAGTAGACTCGTAAAACTTTCAACTAATGTTGTGCATTTCATACCATTGACAATACTTACTCTTAGACCTAGAAAATAATATTCATCCAAATGTAAAGGAGAAAACTTAAAGGTAGATAGAATTTTTAAGACTTTTACTCATTTTGCATCTTTAGGAGGTTAGACAGAACTGTGGTTGTAGAAATGATGAGTATAACATGTGAGTAAATGATTCAACCTTAGACAATGAAATGCAATATTTGTAAAATTTTATTAATGAGTTGTGAGAATTACTATTCCATGATTTATCATGTGTTTTATGTATTGAGTGTGCTTTCTTTTCTCAGATTTCGATGTTTCAAATGAAAATGGTTGACTATCTTCCTTATTAAGTAGGGAATATTCTTTAGCATGTTGTGAAAAACATAGTGGTAGTACCCATATTGATATGTTGTATAGTTGAATAAAAGAGGAAGAGTGGTATGGATATATATAGAAAAGTAATCTTGATAATAAATGTGACGTCAGTAAGATAGGAAGTGTGATGTACCATATATTGTTAATTGCAAGAAAATTCAGTATTACCTAAATTACAATTGTGAATTATATGGAAATTTATTTTACAAGTATGCAAATGGAAAAATGTTAACAAAGGATGAACAAAGTGAACATTGTGTAAAGAAAATAAAGTGTGTATTATTTGTGTTAATAGTGTGGCGAACCATACATTGTTAAGCTCTAGGAAGATGGGGTGATATACCTAAACTACAATTGCACGTCTTCTAGTGATTTCTTGTACTTATGCGATCGAGTAGATATTTCCAAAATTGAGACAAAAAGTGAATATTATTTAAAGAAAATAGAATATGTGTAAGTACATTGCTCTTGTTCTATGGTGAATTTTGTACAGCGTGTTGTGTTATGTCATGTTAAGTGAAACCAGTAAATGTGTTATGCCCCAACTATGAGATACAAGGTATCTAACTTGGGATAAGGGTGAGGGACGTTAAGTACGATCCCCTATATGTACCCTTTGTGATGGCCCTTTGTGAAAGCTAGTTAATTGTTAAATAATGTAAACATGATATGTGTAGATGTGTCTACTAAATGTAACGTGAAGTAATTCTTTGTTTAATTCTTGTTCGTATGTTAAATGTATACCCCTGGCATACAGCTCCCCTATGAAATTGAGATGTCTGCTAGTGTAAATAAGGGTTGAGGGGAAAGAGAACCCCAAGTGGGAACTCCATGGTTTCCCTTGGACGTGTTCCTAACCTATTCCCCCACATATTGGAACCACACTTGTTGGTTCATAGTGAAAACCCACTCCTTGATGTTTATAACCTATGGGTAAAGGATGGAATTACTTGGACCATGTTGATTATAGATTTTAGATACTCCAATAATGCAAGGCATTGATACTATGTGGAAGATTCCACCATGATATTTTGTGCTATCATATTTATATGGTCAGGGACCATTAGTTATTGCATGTTGTTATACTTATGTGGTTAGAGAACCACCATTCTCCTCCTCCCCTTAGGTGGCTTTTTCAAAGTCATGTGGTGCTCGTAATGTGAAAGTTTTATTGTTGAGACCTGAATTATTCGCAATTTATTAATTGATGTTTTATTTTATTATATACCAGCAGTGTTAAATTTTACATTCTTTTTTATTGGGGCTATTTATCCATTTTTAAATTATCTTAGTCCATTGCCTCAAGGACTTATGTAATTTTGATTTTTGAATTAAGATTGGAATGATGAAATGCAGCTACAACTGATCTTTATTTGGTTTTTCTCTTGAATTTATAATTTTCTATTTATTGAAATGCTAGCTTATGATTTTATGTTACTTGGTTTGAGGCTTCTTCTTGTTTGTTAACTGTTGGTAAGTGTCGTGTAATGTGACATCTGTAAAACTGCCATATCCCGGGAGGGTTCCCTGGCAGGTCGTATAGGGGAGTAGATGTGTTGGGGAATTATGAATTATTGAAAGGGGTTGCAAATGGGACTAGTATGGGACAGTCATTAATCAATTCTTCCCCTATTTCTATGATTATTATTTTTGTACCTTCCTCTTAGAGGCTAACCCCCTTACACAAACAAGGGAAGGTACCTAGGAGATGTATGGAAGGGTCCTTAGAGAAGGGCCTTGAGACCATCTTTCCTAATGACTATGGTATCCAAGAATCTCCATCCTTGTAAACCCCATTGAGCCCTATGATGTGAATTATGTGTAATTGTTGTGATGTATCGATAAATTTGTAAATGAATGTCATGTGAAAGTACTTGACTATTATGTGAAAAAGAAAGTGAGATAAAATTGAGACTACTATTCTTGAGATATGAATTGGTATTAGAATGGGAAAAAAAAATTCTAACATCATGAGTGATGTTTATGATGCAAAAGAGAACCTTGAGGGTGTCCAAGGATGTTAATGTGATTAGATATATGTTGGTGTAATTGTTAATTGAAAATGTTGACTACATGGATGATTACTAGTATTTGTTACATTGTGAATATATCGGATAAATGTTCTATGGTGAGAAATTTTGTTGTAAGTATTTAGATATTGGATTCATGGAAGGGATGTCTTTAATGTGCATGTTTTGATTGTCTCATTAAGAGAGCAAAGTAATTAAGGTGTTTAATAGATTTATGTGCATTGCTATATGGAGATTATATTCCAAACCTTAATTACTTCTAGGAGGAAGTCTAAGCTAAGGGGAGGGGGATGTAAGACCCCGTTTCACATGTGATTAATACAACCATAATTTGTTTCATGTTTCTGTAAAGAGATGGTAAGATGTATTACAGTTAATAAATAATGTGTTTGTGTGACCATATTCTTGAATTTCATCTGACATTTGTTTCATTGTCACTGTCGTCAAGGTGTTATGAACTTGTAAATTGTGAATATGAATTGGATTTGTAAATGGAATTATTGTACAATTAAATCTTAATTCTACTATCAAATTAATGTGATATATGGTTGTTCTTATGATCGTGTTGGCAATGTGCAAGAAGGTAACGATGTTAGCATGAGAAGAGAGAACCATTGAGAGTGAATCAAAAGACTTATTCTTGAGGATGTAAATTTGACCCCATTTGGGGCTTAGAAACAAGTAGATTTAATGTATTGGAATACTAAGGTTATGAAGGTATTTAGTTGTGATTAATGTGAGGTATAAGTGGAGATTAGGCCTTGGAAACCCCTAGATAAGTTTGAAACTCGGATGGAACTTTGAGTGGGCTTTTAATGAGAGTTGTTGGTCAATTATTTAGTTGTTAGGGTACAAAAATAAACCCCCTAGGGTATATACAATAGTGGTAGGGGTCAAGTGGGCATACAATAGTTCCCCTACAACATGATTTGACCCCTGAAAAGCTCTCATAATAGAGAGTGACGAATTTTAAGAAGAGGATGGGGTGGAAAGATTGAGTGGTTGTCCAAATGCATATTCTCATTAATGGGGAAAGGACCTTCATTGATGGAGGGGGGGTACACTCTACACTTCCCCATCCAAGAGTTGTAATTTTTGAAACTTCTATATATTTGAAGAGGAAGAATGAATGGGGTGTTACCCACTTCTCCTCTTGGAGAACTTTAGTGGAGATGGTAGAAATGATGAGAAGAGGAGAGGAGTCCACCTCTTTGGGAAGGTAGTGATCAAGATGGTTTGGATTGGAGAGGAAAGAAGGATTAAAGAGTTCAATCCCTTCACCTAAAAGAAAAGAGATATTTTTTTCCTATTTCCATTTATCCTTGTTTATGTGTTGTAAGAAGATGGCATAGTGTATGTATCATGGTTGAAAATAGGAAGTAGAGAATCTAAATGCATGAAATTTTTGTTATGTTAGTTCTATCCCTTTGTAAAAATGTGAAAAGACTCCATTTATCAGTATGGATCTGAAAAAAAAAATCCTTGCTCGGGGTTATGGCTAGAGCCCACGAGGCTCCATGATGCCATTAGGGTAGGGTGGACAGCATGCCTGGGTTATTTGTGTGTCAATCACTGTTGAAGGCTAGTATTTTCTAGGAGGATGAAAAGCTAAAAACAAAAAAAAAAAGTCTTAATTCATTGGCATGCTATTTTATTTCTAAAGATTTAGTGTAATAATGAAAGTTTAATTTCTTTTGGAATGGAGGAAGGAATTATACCATATAAACTTGTATTCAAAGAGATGTTCAAATTTGACAAAAAAAAACTTGAAGGAAGAGTTAGTTTTCATGCATTCAAGTTAATGATGAAAGAGTTTTCGGTATGTGTGTTGAAACTATGAGTGAAGTTAAAAGAATGTCCATGGCTTTGAATGCGACCCACCAAATGATAGTCGTTCGATTCAAAAAAGGTTGTGTATCTTCAAAAAGTACTCGCATTTTTTATATGTGTTGATGTGTATTTGAGTCCATGTGTGTGTGTTCATTCTTGTGGCTCCCCATCTTGGGACTGCTCCTTATGTAAATATTAGGGATTACAAAATTGGGTAAAGTTGAGGCCATATCCTTCCCTGAGAACTCAATTTCACATTAAAGTCTACCCACATAATCATTGTATATTTTCTTGTGTGGATGCATTTCAATATATTGCACACGAAGTACTGCTGTATAGGGTGAAAATGGATAATATGTGCTCCATTTTGAAAGGAATATGTATCATCTCATATTTTTAGTTTTCTCCTATATCAGATATGAATATATTGGGTTATGCCTTTGGTTATTAAACTTAAAGTATCTCTATTCGCTACCAGTACAATCAAAGGTAAGACATGCAACCATGCATATTACTAGTTACTGAGATGTATGAATGAACTTCTATTTAGATATAATTTTTTTGTTGTTGTTTCAATCCTGCCATCTCTAAAAATAAATAAAGAAAGATAATTTTAATAAAATAGAACCCAGTTTCCAAATGATTAAATAAACCGATCTTTGGGATGGAAAATGTAGTGGAGTTCCTAGACTACACAAAGTCATAGTTTCCCCCATATAGACACTAGCTAAATCTACATGACTTAATAAACTAGGAGGGAAGTTCGCACAAGTATATGGAGGAAAAAGGAGAGTGATAAGCATATCAATAAGACCCTAACCAACAGTCTACTTACACCCTATCACCATAGTGTGGTTGGTATTGAATTGTCAAGTATTTAAAAAAATACTTGCAGTCATGGCATTCCGTCGGGCCCAACTCAACAAATCAATATTTCTCTATTAATGACCATTTGGTCTATGTGAAGTCATTAAAGAAAAATAATAATAAAATAAATCGGAATAACAAATGTGCATTGTTCTTTGTTTAATATTATAATCAGTAAGTAAACAGTAATTTATTCATCCTGCATTAAATCTTGGGTAGCTATAACTGGCACTCTGAAAGGAACTAAAGGTTCACACATTCAATGGTGAATCCTTGTAAACCAAATAATGACTCTCAACATTGTAGCTTTGAAGATCTAAACGTGAGTATGATGGAAGATTTAAAAGCAAAAAAACCTAAAATAACACAGCGAAGGGGGGTGCGGCCATCTCTTGGTGTAGCGGACCCTCCCCGTGGGATGCAACCTATCCCCAATATCCACCACCCTCACCTTTTTAGCACCGATAGTTGATTCAGCCTCGGCAAACCACCACAAAATTCATTGATAAACTGTAATCCTCAAAGCTCTAAATTGTCCTACATAGTCTTCAATGCAAAACGGTGAGGTTTTCTAAAATATCACTTCAAATTATTGCATCACTGACCATACCGTAGAGAGTAGCAAGGTGAGAAATTAGCATTGAACAACAAATTATTTGCAAGCATAGAAAATATCATAGCTGATAAGTAAAAAAAAAATTACTAATGAAGCTTATCATATTCGCTAGTGAATTGTCATATTTATTGGTGAATAA
This sequence comes from Sequoia sempervirens, assembly GCA_007258455.2. NCBI lineage: Eukaryota > Viridiplantae > Streptophyta > Pinopsida > Cupressales > Cupressaceae > Sequoia > Sequoia sempervirens. Next base: position 62,999 of record VDFB02113351.1, read on the forward strand.
AGGTTGAACATTATCATTGCCCAGTACTTTAAACTAAGTTGGTGAAGAAAGAAAATACATGGTGGTCCTTCATTTGTACACGCTAAAATCTGGAAGTCAGCGTACCATGGTTATGGTGTAGTAGTCTCTTCAAAAAATGATAAGAGTGTGGTAATAAATTCATACCAACCCCTTCACTATACTCAGGATTAATGTCAATTGTAGGCTGCATAAAGGCAGCACATCACATCATTCCTTTGGCATGAAGAAGTGAAGGTGAGTTACTTTACTATTTCCTTCACTCAAATCTTCCATGCCTGCTACTCAAGTCGTTGTTACAACCGAATCAAGGGGATGTTTCTTGTCATGTTAGTTGGAATAAGTATTAAAAGGAAAAAAAATCTCTTAGTATATAATTATGATGTTCCCATAGACCGAAGTACTTGCCAATCTAAGTCGATTAACTTTGCATGCTACCTCCTTGTGGTTTTGAGAACATAATCTATAGCATGGATTATTCAAATTTATTTCTGCCAATGTCTATTTAATCAACAACTACCACAGATAATATCTACGCCTATGTTGATTTCATAGTTGGAGCCATAGTAAGAACCTACTACTTCACCAGTGTGTTAACAACATAACAATATGTAAAATTTGTAGCTTAGTGGGAACTCTTAGATTTATCTAACCTACCCACCCTTGGCTTGACCTCTTTTAAATAATGTAACATATTACAATAATAGAGTCACTTTTTAGATAAAGAGTAAATTGGACATCCCATTAAATAGACGTGGAAAATAAATGACAAAAAGGTCAGTCCATGGAGAACATTAACCCCATCACTACAACACTCGCCATAGAATGTCAACGGTACAATGATTGACAGCTCTCTTTGGCTATTCATTGTCAATTGACATGACATCTTTTTTATTGTCGCTACCTTCAACGCTAGCCAAGTTATTTTCTTTTAAAATCATTAAATCATGTGACCACCAAAATCAACTGAATTTATCATTTCTATTAATTCCAAATTTGAAAGTTTTAATACTTAGATCTATCTCACCTTTAAATTTGATTAACTAACTCTTTTATTCATAAAACTTAAACTGACAGAAAGAAACTCATAAAAGACATGGATAAATTGAGAAAAAAGATACCGATTGCGAGTCCACTAGCACAATTATTTAAATATATTTTTAAACTTATCGTGATATATATATACATATATATACATGTATAAATATATATGTATATACATGTATATATATATATATATATATATGTATATATGTATATACATGTATATATATATATATATGTATACATGTATAAATATATATATGTATACATGTATAAATATATATATATACATATATATATATATGTATATATATGTATGTATATATATACATATATATACATGTATACATATATATATATATATATATATATATGTATATATGTAATAGGTTGCTTCAGCCATTGTTAAAACATGGATTTGGACTAAACCAGAGGTAGAATCATTTATGTTTTTTTTATTATTTATTTCAATAAGCATAGTAGATAAACTTCTAAATATACATATTTAGGCATGCAAACTAAAACCATGTCAATGGGAGAATTAGTAACAATCTTGCTAGAAGGAAAGGGTATTAAGAGGAATAAGAGCACTATGAACCACATTCAAATAGACACCATAAATACCATTTACATTAGCATGTAAAGTAACTATCATTGAGGAGTGGCCATAATATTAATATCAATATCAATATTGACATTGAACGAGAAGAATAACACTCCTAATCAAAATTGAACTATAAATTAATTGTATCTTTTGGATTAAATGGTTAACGTACTAATGATGTTTTAAAATAGTGATTAAATGTCGACCCATTTATGGTAATGACCTTATTACAAGGCTTAACTGTTCGACAAACAATAATTCTATTATATGATAAGCGCTAAAAGGTAATATTAACTCTAATATTCAAACTTCAATTAGGTAGTAACATTACGATGTGATATTAAGAATATTGTCATCACTTGCCTGTTTGGATAAACAAGACTTGGTTGAACTATGTGAATGAATGTGATAAAAATATTTTCTCCAAGTGAACATCACTTCATAAAGAATATAGAAGACATCAGATACTCATCTCCAATATTGAATATAATAAGTGATGTGGGATTCATATAAATAAAATTTTAACATAACTATTGTATTAAGGTATCTCTAATTTATCAACGGGATAGTAGCCTCTTAACAAAGATAAAAATATGAATCAAACTAAAAGCTAAGGTAAGCCCTTCCAACCAAATGTTTACAAGGATATAAGGTTATATTTTTAGTAGGTGCAGTATTGGGGTTCCTAATTTAACCCTAGTGTTCATTGGGATAACTTTAGTAAAGCGAACTATTCTACAAATAAAGAGATCTAGTTAAGGTGAGTCAACTATTGTAGCCCAAGGGAACTCAAGGGAAAAGGCCTAGATCAAGACAGTATTGTCAACCTACATTAGGTTCTAGAAGATGCACGGTGCAATGGTGGCAGGTTGTTTCTATGTTAGGTTGTGGAATCGTATTGCCCAATAAGAAAAAGAATTTAAAAAAAAATTGGGTTTTTCTAGTAAAAATTTTAGGCATGACATGGTGGTGATCACACTAGAATCTATTCACAGCCCTTTAAGGTCACCTTCAAAATTTTCCTATCATGCTATATGGTGGGAATTAAATATGTGACATGTAGACTTAATCAGTATTCTCCTAGACAATTGAGTAGTGATCCATTAATATGGCTTCAATGGATGAATAAGGCATAAGAGAAGTCCAACAATAATTATTAAGGGTCTCAATTATCCAAGTTTAAAGCTCTATTAGTGGATAAAGAGAAATAAAGAGTAGGAAAAGACATGTAAATCTATCACAAGGGATGAGTATAGAAAGGAATTATATAGTTACTAGGGATTTAGACTCATGATAAGTGTTGAAACAAAGGAAAAGGAGGAAGGGAGCCTTGGAGATTTGAATCTAGGTTTTAGGTGCACCTTTTCCTTTATTATTTCATTTAGAAGTATGGAGGTGGCAAGGGTTTCATAGATTTGTATAGGGTATAATACTAACTTATAACCTAAAAGGTGAGTCAACTTTCCATTGACTAAACTTGGGATGGCTATTGGGATGAAATATAATGATTCAACTAAGCTAATGATGCAAAGACTATTCTAATGCAAAAATAATAGATCTGAAATGTCATAGAGAAATTTAGACTTCAGAAATAGATTGAGCAGAGTACTATGCACTTGTGATCTAAATTTGAAGTTGTTTTTTGAGAACCCAATCACCTTGGGTGACTATGTCCTAGTAGATGAATCCTAGATCCGATTGTATAGTCCTCTAGAGCCAGATCAAAGCCTTCTTTCCCCGATTGTTGCATTGTCGGATCTTCATCGGGTGTGGAGATAACTGAGTTTTTGTATGTTGTCAAGGTATAGGGTTTGAATGAAACAATGAATAATTGGCCTTCAAACTTCTCCCGATCTTCTTTAGATCTAAAAATTGCACATTCAAAGAGAGAGGAAGGGTTGTTCCATATAGGGGCTTGCCTCAGTCAAACCCTATGTCAGTGTTTCCACCTCCACAATGGAAATTCCAATGAAATAGAGCTTATCCTTTTGAGGGATAGAGGCTAAATGATAAAATTAATGATGAATCAATAATGGACTGCAACTCACCACTCAAAAATGGCTTCCTTGAAGGACTAAAGTCATGCAAATCTCCTCAAGGCTTGATTGTTGTTTGCTTGATTTGATTGAAAACCTACAAGGGTTAGATCTCACATACAATATGATAACATAAACATGAACAAACTCACATACCCTTTGACATGATGCTTTGATGTTGAATTACTTCAATAAATTTGCTCTTGATTTCTCTTGACTTGCTTGATAATTTCTTAATCATAAATTCTCTAATAATTGCTAGATTTTCCTTGTTAGTTTTCAAATGATGAAATAACTATGTATTTATACATAATTATTCTAATTTCCCAAAAATTAAATCTTGATAGCCAACATTTGACATTTGAAATTCAAATAATAAAATGTCGACTCCGACATATTAAATTTTGGAGGCAAAATATGGGGACCAAGTCGCGTAGGGTGACTTAGTCCTATTCCTATTTTGCAAGATCAAAGGTGTTGTGAGCAAAATATTAAATGTTTGCATTGGTTTTCTATATGGGTTTTATTAATAATTGTCCAAATGGGCTATGGAATGCATAATTTAGAAAATTAGTTGTACAATTAGGTCAATTCACTTAAGGGGAGCAAAACATAGTGTGAAATTGTCATGGGTGACAATTTATGATGCTACATTTATCCCCCACTTTAGTGAGAGTATGAAATAATGCTTAGACTCACACTAAAGTAGAAAATATGTCAAGAGGGGTCCAATTATCCAAATATTAGAGAGATAGGATGACGTTGAATCGAGGTGGACACACAAGCCCCTGGATTCAAGATCCCATGGCAAACCAACATAAGCACAAAGGAACACACATGTATGTAATGCAAAAAGGAAACACAAAACAATATACATGATGAAAACATAAAGCATACACAACAAAAACATAGCATAAAATAACATAAAGATGATGACAAAATGAAAATAAACATGATTAAACACAGTGCAAACACAAAGAAGACACGCAAAAGACACAACAAAACACAAGGTTAGTACTAAAGGGATTCGAGTCAGTAAGGCAAAGAGACCCCAGTCTTAAATTTGTCCCAAATATCAAACATCATCCATTGAGTGTTCTATCTAAACAAAATGATACTCTCACAAGGATGTAAAATCACTTATGAGCTAAAAATTCTTGCTTTAGGAAGCACATAAATTTTAACGTCCAAGAGGATGAATGAAAAACTCACCTAAGAAAGTGCATAAACATCCAAGGGGACGAATAGGACTCACTTAAGAAGGTGCATAAAATTTTAATCTCCAAGAGGATGAACAAGACTCACTTAAGAAGGTGCATAAAATTTTAACATCCAAGAGGATGAATAAGACTCACCTAAGAAGGTACATAAACGTCCAAGGGGATGAAAAAGACTCACCTAAGAAGGTGCATAAATGTCCAAGGGGATGAATTGATAACCATGCCTCAGGGGGCGTTATAAACAATACCACCACCAATGGGTATGCCAATAAGTTAGATCTCACAAGAAAAAATTGATAGGGGTAATATATGACCCCCCTTAAAATTTCAACATACTTTCTATGTTGGTATTTTAAGGAGAAAATAATGCACAACTTCAAAACTAGTTATCCTTGCCCCCAGGTGTGGAGATAGACAACCACATAAGAGACTATTGTGTTGTTTCCATAGAAAATATGGTTGCACCTAAGATTGTACCACCATAAATGGAAATGAGAAAACACATAAAATTACAAATTCCACATAGTGAGGAGCAACGTCGTAGGATAAATATCATCATTGTTTAGAGTGATTAGGTGCATCATCCAATGGGAGAGAACCATAATCATTAAGTTGTTGAATTTTAGTACTCAAGGACTAACATTCATTGGTAGAATGACCATGCACTTGATGGTATGCATCAAAAGATTTTTTTTATAAAATTTATTTTGTGTTTTCAGAGGGAGAGATATCAAGCAAGCTTTAAGAAGCCTTAATAAAATATGATCTTGATCAGTAGAAGGATACATTCCTCTCTTTTTAAAAGAAAGGATTGCTTACTTACTACGAGATGCCATACATACAGAAGATGATAAAGCATTAGATGAAGATTGGGATGAAGGTTGGAAACCTAGACCCTGTTTAGAAAAAGTATGGTATAGACTTTATTTGATTCCTATTATTTTGTTCAATGTTTGTATTTATCCATTTTTAGAAATAATTTTGTATTGAAGTCCATAACATTCTTCCAACTCAAATGGAGAAATTGTATCTACATGCTCTTGAGAAGAATTAGATTTTTCCCGAGCACGTAAATCCTTTCTAATTTTTTTACAGTTAGGCATCTTCCACTCATTAGGGATGAAATTTAGAGAGCCCCCATCACCATCTATTAGGAAAAGGTGTGTTTTCCACCTCGTATAATGTTATAATGTAATTATTTATTTATTATGTGGTGCACCTAAGGGATCTAGGGATGTGTTCATCACATGGGTCTAGAATTCTTGGGGCCACTTTATGTGTTGTATGTAACATTGGTTTTAAATATTTAATGTGGGGTTTCACATCGGAATAATATTTAATATTGGGAAAACTTAGTACAAATATTAAATGAGGGGTTAATGGTTTTGTAAGCTCATGGTATTAGTCACATGGTTTTATATAATACCACTTGGTGGTTTTGTGTGATCTTGTTTCTATAAAAGAAAACACATGGGTAGTTGTCTAAGGTTGGAAGGTTGGATTGTTGAGCATCTCTTGTTAGCATTTGTGAGGGTTGAAGCATGGAAAAAGATGTGTGGTTACATGCTTGTTCACATGGAGTGCTTTTAGAGGGCTTGATGTTTCAAAGGTTTTTATGGAAAACTTTGAAGATGTATTATAATGTTTATTGTTGAAAAATACATGAGTGATGGATGCTTTTGGAGGTTGGGTTTTCCCTCTTGAGGGTTTTCCCAAGGTATATCTTGTGTCATTTTTTATGGTATGTTGTCTATTCTTTTGCATATGGATTCTAAATACTTGTTTGCATAGATTTCTCTATTTATGTTATGTGGGAATTTTCTTGGGTGGATGCATATTTCCTTTCACCATCATGGGGTGATGCTTTTGAATTAGTTGATGTAGAACAAGATAAGACACAAGACTCTTTAGGTTTAGATCATGAGATTTTGTACTCTCCCATGAAGGAGGGTGTAAAATCTAATGGACCCCAATCATTATCTAATATTTTTGTTACAGATGAAATATAATCAGGATTTCATCAATTTATATAGGTTCTTTGGACTTTGATGGCGATATTTTAGACTCCCCTTTGAAACAAGGTGTAAAGTCTAAAAGCCCCCAATAATCATCCAAAGATTTCATCATGGGTAAAACACACTCTTCTTTATGTTCGACATGTATGGGTTCTAATTTTGAAGTTGGAATCAAAGTATTAAGAGAGTTGGAAGTATTATGTTTGGCTTCAGCGTGTAAATTATAACTCTTCATGTACTTTAATTGTATATATCTTGTTATTATATTCATACCTCATCTCACAATGAAAAGTAGATGAGACTCCCTTCATGGTGTGAATCCGCGGTCTACTTAGGAGAAGATTGTATGAAAGAGGTCCTCGCATAATATGGACAAGAGTAGGCAAAACAATAGACCCTACTTTAATGGGTAGTGTGATCACTCCTAATGGTTTCTTACTAACATTTTCAAAGCCTTGAATATTAACATCATTATGTTCTATAAGATTTTTATCCACACCAATTTTATCTATAAGATCAATGCTACAAACATTAAGACCCGATCCATTATTTGTGAGAGTACGCTTAACCCCAATTTTGTTAATGACCACCATTATCATTAAAGCTTCATTTTTGTTTTGGATCTCAACCAAGGGAAATTCACATTGAGGGAATGTAATACCCAAATTTTTCACTTGTATACAATCAAACAAGGTGGCTACATCATTCGGTTTAACAGAAGTTGGGACATCAATCTTCTACAAAGCCTCTTGGAGCATCTTGTGGTATGTAGGTGATGTTAGAATCACATCCCAATTCCAAAGGGAGATTTAGGCTGGAGTATTACGAAGTTTTCAACAAGATCATATTCTTTACGACTACACTGAGGAATACTAGGTGCAAGTAGAAGGTATGGTTGAGGTAATGGGATAGATGTTGGTGTTTTTTTTGGTTGTTTATTATTTCTAATGTTATATGTGTGTGCAACTACATGATAACTTGGTTGTTTCAACACATGATTACTAGTAATTTTTTTTGCAAAGTTTAGGATATGACCATGAGATTTAGGAGGTCCTATAATGAGAGGTGACTTAGGGGGTCCAATAATTAGAGGACTTTTATGAGTTCCAATAATTAAAGGAGTTTTAGGAGTTCCAATAACTAAAGGGGATCTAATATCCAATTGTGCGTTTATAACCTCAACTAAGTTATCTACTTATTGATGATCTTCTATTGATGGGAGATCTAATGTCACCTTAGGATATTCATCTATGCAATCCATCTTACTGTCGTGTGAAAGAAATGTACCAAATATTTCATCCTCTTGTGCCACAATATCTTCCCAAGTAGGAGAGGTGTTGGGAGAGAAACAAACAAGATTCCCATGGTGCTCAATGATTGGATCCTCTAACACCAAGATACTTTCTTCACAAGTAGGTGAGGTATCGAGAGACAAACAAACATGATTGCATTATCTTGCACCAAGCTAACCTCACACATAAAAGAGATAGTGGGAGAGGGATCAATGAAAATAACAAAAGGGGAGAAATGAACTAATTTTCACATGCTTGTAACAAAAATTCTTTGAAATTCTTAACAAGATCTGACAATAGAACATGAATTATGACAACATAAGATTTTTTCAATGAGAACAATATGTTATGTCCTATGGATCAAGCTAGTTAGCAAAATAGACAGTTACACGACTTATGTTTAGAAATTGAGGCCAGATCTAGGTAAAGACCATAAACAAGGTTCTACACATAAAATTTGGGCTCAATTTGGCTAGACAAGGTCACCCAGGGCGTGTAATATGAAAATCATACACTGAAGTAAATTTTCCTAAGTTTTCACTTGTGCGAGTAAATAAACTATATAATAAACTATTGCAATAAAAAATAAAAATTCTTTATTGAAAATATATGAACAAGATGCTATAACAAAATACAATAAGGATTTCCATTTCAATACAATAATTCACAAAGTACAATTTTCCAAGATTGTACGCGATTACATACATAGCTCCACTGAGCTTCTTAACATAAGATATAGATGGTCCAGGAATCTTCCTTTCAAAACATTGGTCTTCTATCGCCTGCTAAGGAGGTGAAGCATCACTCAAGAACTTTTCTGCCAACCACAGACTCATATGTGGTCCCCGCCACATCTATCAATGATAGATGGCCCTAACCTTTGACAAAGATATTGGTTGGGTAACCTCGTACGACATACCACATTGAGCTTAGTGTTGTGCCCTACATGACTTAGGTTTTATAACCCTCCACAAGGTAACTATCATGCATTTAAATGGACATGGTGAACTGACAGTAGAGCCCCAGGCAATCACAGTACTTTAGCCAAAGTTTTCTCACTCAGTACTTCAAGTGATGGTCTACCATTCACTTACACTTATCAAGCTCATTTTGACTTAAGTCCATTATATCTATGCATAGGTAATCCCTCCTATGGGTAAGCTTAAACCCCAGAATTAACCTATCACCTTTAACACAAACCTAAGGTATCACTACTCATTAAGCAAAGTACTAGTTCCCTCCCTTCAATGGACAACATTCCCAGGAGTAACCTACTAGCTATCTAGCATAATCAATAACTAGCTATGAGTATCTCCTTAAGCTATCATTTGCTCAATCACATCTAGTATAATAATAATACCTAGAACAAACATTCTCTCCTATCATGGAGTAACTGCAAGTATTTCACAAATAGAGTAAATGACTTCTACTTTCCTTTCAAAGAAAACATTACTTTTCCCTAAATACAAGTAACCATACTAGTTTAATCAATCAGAAAATAACTCTTTTAAAAGCTAAAAAAAACAAAGGAAGATAATCCTCATGCCTGTGATATGTTATCCAATCGACTGGCTACAAACACAACACTTCCAGAACAACAATTAGCTTGGTATCGATTTCTCCAACAAAGTCACAATATCCTCTAACTCACAAGTTCTCAAAATACTTCTCTCAAAGTGAAAATACTCACCCTAATGCTCAAATCTCTCACTCACTATATAAATAGAATAATGCATAAAGGAATGTAAATAGAATGCATAAAATTACTTAAGGAATGTGTCCCAAACAAGTGAACTTGCTCCACTATTTATACAACAATTTGGAGACCACTCAACCTATAGTTTAGGCATGAGTTTTGACAACAATTACCATGCATAGCAACACACAATACTTAGCTAAAAGGTGGCACACATATAAGCACATACTCAACTAAAACAAGCTACAAAACGACCTTTTTGATTGACAACAATATGATACTAATTCAAATCAACACATGACTGAATTTGATTTGTATTCACAATGGACATCTGCAAAAAATAGGATTCAAAGGTGGCGCCAAAGCATCAATAATCCTCCTACAAAATTGGCACGGTTTCTTATTGAGGAATCAATCATTCATCAAATATGAAACACATTGCATACATCGACTTGGTCTCCCATGAGTCGACTTAACTTCATTTATCACATTGACTTAGTCATCAACCTGTTGTTCGATATAAAGCATGTATTTATTTGTTGCAAATATTTATCAGATGACAAGGCATTTTCTAGTTTAATAAGTCAAAGACATCATATCAAGGCGTTGACCAAGTCTTCACCATTATATCAACTTAAAGTTGCATATGAGTTTACAAAATACTTGCCTTTATGACGTTGGATAGCATGAGAACTAATCAGCCTCATAAGTGCAATAACAAGTACTTCATAATCAACATTTGATTTTATTATAAATCAGCTTATAATCATTGCTATTGATAGTCGACCTCAAAGAATATACTATTTATATATATATATATAACATATATATACATATACATACATACATGCATATATATATGTATGTATATATATACATATATATATACACATATATACATCTACATACATATACATACATATATATGTATGTATATATATACATATATATATATATATACACATACACACACACACATATATATATTGGTACACACACACATATATATGTTAGTATATATATCCATATTTATCATATGTCAATAAAGCATGTATATATATTTGATATACAAATGAATATAATCAAGATAGCAATCACATTGTTATTTCAATATATCAATTGTGTATACATACATACATACATACATACATACATGCATACATATATATATGCCTCTATGTACATGTATACGTATGTATACATGTATCGATACATTCGTATGGGCATGTCCATTTGCCACCATATACGTATATTGATACATATATACATATGGATATATGTATATACTATATATATACACATTTGATTCTCACACCAAAATATACACAATTTCTATGGTATTGATAAGAGCCTACAAGCGATATATCTATACGTATACATATACATGTTGTTAGATCCATTGGATAGTTCCATGCGCATAAGAAACTCATGCATGAGCATGCATAGATACATCTACCCATATATCCTCACGTACACATTCCTTCTTGCATATGGTCTATCATCGACATGCATGTGTGTGAGTATACATATTCCTCATATGTCCTACATATCAATACAAGCATAGTAACAAGGAAAAAACTCACAAGCTCAAATAGATAAACTTCACCCAATAATGCATTCAATAGTAAACAAGACTCTTACTAAAGCAAACACATCAAACTAAGGATGACTTACCAACTTCCCACTTAATAACCCGACTCAATTATTCTATTGTGGTGTGTGTAAGCTCAAATAGGTTACGCTACTAGTTACCCGACCAAGACCTTCTCTTGAGTGATACTTTCCCTCCGCCTAGAGGAATTGAACATGTACCTGCACCCACTAACATATGCCCAAGGTAGTCAGCTATTCAACAAAATATGCATTACACATAATACATCTTCAAAGTTAGGATATCAACCAATATACACTCATTCACATATATGCATTGCTTCATATAACATTAAATGACACAACATTCATTCATAACACACTGATAACAAAGTGCAAGATCAATTTATTCATCCACATAATTCACATTACATTCTCATTTACCTTATATAGTAATAGTAAATAGTAATTACAAAATCGGGGTGTAATAGGGCGACTCTGTTCTGCATAATTTTAAAAAAAAATTCAAAACTTGACTATGTACAATATTATTTGAAGTTCCTGTTTCTATGTGTGTACAAGTGTGAAAGTGAATATTTTCCCAAAATTTTCCCAATTTGAGTTTATGTAATGAAAATGCATGTAGCAATTTACAAAATGTTCAAGTAATAAAAGACAATTGTGAATGCAATTTCTAGATCTATGATGCAAGAGTTGATTGATTCTAATATGCCAAAATCTGAAAATGATGATTTTGATGCGTTTTTGAAACAAAATAATACAAATTTTCACTTTTTGAACCATATGCAAGACGCCTAAATGAATGTAATAACATTTTTAGATTTAATTTTAGATTTAAATGACCTAATATAGATTTGTAAATGCAATTAGAATGTTTATCTAACCTATGATGACTGAAATTAACCCTATTGCAACATATAATGCAATATGATATACAATTTTTTGAATTTCCATGCCTTTTATGGTGTAAAAATGAATTATTAAATGAACAATGCAACACAATGCAATGCTAAACCTAGATATATGATGATTTTCTTCAGATTTTAGAAGGTTTATGGTGTTAACATGTCGGGTTCACCAAAATGAAATGAAGAAAAAGAGAGGTGTGGGGTGACCCTAGGTTTTCACTCTAGGGTTTGGACACCTTTTTTATAATAATTTCATTTAGAGGTTTGGAGGTGGCGGGGGTTTGATGGATTTGGATAGGGTATAAGACTAACTTACAGCCTGAAAGATGGGTCAACTTGCCCTTGACCAAACTTGGGATGGATTTTGGATTGAAATGCAATGATTCAACTAGGCTAAGGATGCAAATGACTATTTTGATGCAAAAACAACAGTTCTAGAATGACATAGAGAAATTTAGACTTCAGAAAGATTGACCAGAGTACTGTGCACCTGTGATCTAAATTTGAAGCTGATTTTTGAGAGACCAGTCACCCTGGGCAACTATGTCTTAGTAGATGAATCCCAGATATGATTTCACAGTCCTCTGGAGCCAAATCAGAGCCTTCTTTCTCTGGTTGTCGCATTATTGGATCTTCGTTGGGTGTCGAGATAATTGAGTTTTTATATGTTTTCAAGGTGTGGGGTTTGAATGAAATAATGAATAATTAACGTTCAAGCTTCTCCCAATCTTCTTCAGATTTGAAACCTACATATTCAAAGAGAGAGGAAGGGTTGTACCATATAGGGCTTGCCTTAGTCAAACACCGTGTTGGTGTTTCCACTTCCACAATGGCAATGTCAACCTGCCATTGGATAGGGTATAAGACTAACTTACAACCTGAAAGATGGGTCAACTTGCCCTTGACCAATAAGACTAACTTACAACCTGAAAGATTTAATGGGGGTTTGATGGATTTGGATAGGGTATAAGACTAACTTACAACTTGAAAGATGGGTCAACTTGCCCTTGACCAAACTTGGGATGGATTTTGGATTGAAATGCAATGATTCAACTAGGCTAAGGATGCAAATGACTGTTTTATGCAAAAACAACAGTTCTAGAATGACATAGAGAAATTCAAACTTCAGAAAGACTGACCAGATTACTGTGCACCTGTGATCTAAATTTGAAGCTAATTTTTGAGAGACCAGTCACCCTGGGCAACTATGTATTAGTAGATGAATCCCAGATATGATTTCACAGTCCTCTGGAGCCAAATCAGAGCCTTCTTTCTCTGGTTGTCGCATTGTTGGATCTTCGTTGGGTGTCGAGATAATTGAGTTTTTATATGTTTTCAAGGTGTGGGGTTTGAATGAAATAATGAATAATTAACCTTCAAGCTTCTCCCAATCTTCTTCAGATTTGAAACCTACATATTCAAAGAGAGAGGAAGGGTTGTACCATATAGGGCTTGCCTTAGTCAAACACCGTGTTGGTGTTTCCACTTCCACAATGGCAATGTCAATGAAAGAGAGCTTATCCTTTTGAGGGATAGAGGCTAAATGATAAAATGAATGATGAATCAATAATGGACTGCAACTCATCACTCAAAATGGCTTCCTTAAAGGACTGAGGTCATGCACATCTCCACAAGGCTTGATTGTTGTTTGCTTGATTTGGTTGAAGACCTACAAGGATTAGATTTCACAAACAATATGATAACATAAACATGAACAAACTCACATACACTTTGACATGATGCTTTGGTGTTGAATTACTGCAATAAATTTGCTCTTGATTGCTCTTGGCTTGCTTGATAATTGCTTGATCATAAACTCTCCAATAATTGCTAGATTTTCCTTGTTAGTTTTCAAATGATGAAATAGCCATGTATTTATACACAATTATTCTAATTTCCTAAAAATTAAATCCTGATAGCCAACATTTGACATTTGAAATTAAAATAATAAAATTCCAACTTTGACATATTAAATTTTGGAGGAAAAGTAAGGGGACCAAGTCACCTAGGGTGACTTAGTCCTAGCCCTATTTTGTGGGATCAAAGGTGTTAGGAAAAAATATTAAATGTTTGTATTGGTTTTCTATATGGGTTTTATTGATAATTGTCCAAATGGGCTATGAAATGCATAATTTAGGAAATTAGGTGTACAATTAGGTCCATGCACTTAGGGCAGGGCAAAACATACTGTGAAATTTTCATGGGTGATAATTTACGATGCTACAAGTGCAAGCATTCTCAATCTATATATCTACTATGTTAGTTTTAAAATGATATGAATCTTATGAAGTAGTTTAATAATTTTATACTAATGGTGAAATGTTTTTTCCTCTACAAATTAGTATTACACCTATCATGCTTATTTTTTAGTAATATAAAAGGTCATACATTGTAATTAATTCATTTATTTTTGAATAAATATGAGCATGGTAAGTGTTGTCACATAAAACTACACCCTACTGAACAAGAGTTCAGTGTTCTAATGACACAATGGAAATGACCTCAAGGTGTGGGACCTTGCAAATGAGGTCAAGTCTCTGGAGAAGGCTGACTTCCTCTTCTAAACTAAGTGAAAATGTGTTGGTCTAACCCAACACATGAAAAACCTATTACTATTCTACTCTAACAGATTATAGAGAAAAGAGATAGAAGGAGACATGAAATGTAAAAGAAGGTGATGCACCAAGATAGAGTTTGTTTCTTCCTGCTTTAGGACAACATAATACATCAATGAAACAACTAAAACACTTACTCAGACATGAAGGTTTAAATGGATTTTACTCAAACATGCAAGTTATAACAGTGATAATAGTTGAATTTTATTAACATACAACTTAGAAGCAATCTTTACAATGGAAAAATGGAAAAATTGTAATGTCTGAATTAGAAAAACCCTAGAGGAGCCAGAGGAAGAACCCTTCAAAATGATACAAACATTGCCTTTATAGTTCAGGCATAACTGAGGGTCAAATTCAAATACCTAACCCTAACTTAATTAGGGTTGCAGGAAGATGAAATCCGATCAAGTTCCAAACATCTGAATTGCTCCCATGACAGAGCAACCACCAAGCCATAAAGGCTCTGACATCTCAAGCAAATCCCAAGATGACAACTCTCATGAATGTAGGGATGGGCATCTGCGAATTCTGCAACAAAATAAAAAACATTCCCTGATAGAAGAAATGGCCCTTGTAACATATCCAAGAGTAATGACGCGGTCTAGAAATGAAAATGTAGTGTTGAAAAGGCATAAAAACTGATCCAAGTCAATCAGATTTGATATGGTAGTTGAGAATGTCACTGAATAATCAATTCTACAATCCTTACTATGAACTAGAGCAACTAACTGTTGTTGTTTCAATAATGGTCATCAAATCAAGCATGAATGGTTGAGATCAGATTCTTGATTAAACTTAAAAATGTGGTTGTTGATCGCATGAGAATCATGATCAACTATTTTCATGTAGCCTTAATACATCACCAAGATGACCGTTAGATTATCCCCCAGCGAATCTGAGCCATTGAAAGCAACAAATTAAACCAAGGCCTTGGTCCCACCATGACACCTGTCGCCTGCCCGCTTCCTTGAACAGAATCTGGATCTTTCTGTGGGTCCTCCGTGGGCTGGCGGGGAACAACTAATATTTAATTTGTTTATCACATGAGAGTCGTTGAATCAAACGACCCACCACCTGAATTTCTTTTCAAACTGTCGAGACCCACCAAAGAGATGGGACACATGACACACCTGCTAGCTCGCATGCTTTTTTAATTAAATATTTTAATGGTGCAGGCTAGTGGGGAATGAACGAGATTAAATCAACATTTTTTCTCATTAGCCATTGCATCAAAGGGCTCACCATTGGAATGACTTAAAGTCAATATAAATCACGTGCCTCGGTCTCATGACTTAAAAAAGGGGTATATTCCTAGGCGAATTAAGACTTAGGAAAAAATATATTATTTTTGACCTAGGGACATCATACATCGATCAAATATTTGAATGGTGATTTTTCCAGGGAGACAAGGATGAAGGGGATCAAAACATGACTTTGACAGAGATAAGTTATAACTGATCTATCAGGGATCGACTGTAGAGAGTCAATAGAGGAATATAACAAAAGTGTATGCCAAGACCAATGGGTTTAGGGTTTAAGCATATGAGGGTTTTGGAATCCCTAGCTTACAAGTTTAGAACCCTAATTGGATACAATTGAGGAATTTCAAAACCTCAAAAACCCTAAAACATAAAAAATAAACATGGATTTTAACAGGATGCACACATAGGATCTCTTAGATCGGATATAAGTGATGGGCATTCGAGGGTGGCATAAAATGTCAAAATTTTGGTGATTTATGTGGGATGATTGCCTGCTAATAATGGAATATAGGGGCCTTATCATTCTATTGGGAACAAAGTCATGAAGGGGATCAACAAAATTGGGCCTCCCAAGGGAAAAACAAAACATGTCTAGGCCTACACCTAGAGGAAAGTAATGAAATTAGGCATACAATCACTTAAGGAGAATGTAGGGTGTGCAAAGAGAACTTCATGGAAAACAAGATATTTACTACATGAAACTCAAAACTCATCAGGAATAAGGCTTGAGATGAATTCCATTGACTAAGATTGGAAGAACCTTGCCATCCAACCTAGACAAATAAAATGCATTGGCCTCCTTGCAACTAGTGATGACATATGGACCACTCCAAATGGCATCAAAATTGGAATGTCTTCCAGCCTTGGCTTTATCTGCATCCCATTTCAACACTAGATATCCCTCTTGGAACACTCTAAAAGCTACTTTTTTATCAAAATTTATTTTGACCTGTGCTTGATGTGTTTCTATGACTTGCATAGATTTGTTCTTTGTCTCCTCTAGTTCCTAGAGCTCAACCAACCTTACTGTCATAACATCATTCTCTTCTAACTCTAGATGATGTGCCAAATCAAGGGAAGGTAGCTCCAATGATAATGGTAATCTTGTTTCCCTTCCGTAAACTAACATGAAAGGAGAATTACCAATTGCTCTTTTAGGAGTAATTCTTTTGGCCCAAAGGGCTATCTTTAACTTGCTATAACAGACCCTTTGGTTATCCTCAATGGTCCTCTTAATAATCCTGATGAGATTTTTATTTGAAGACTCAGCCAAGCCATTACCCTAACGATAATAATTAGATGAGGTCTTCAAGTAAATGCCATGCCTCATTGTCTAATCAAGGATCTAAGCACTAGTAAAAGCCTTGGAATTATCCGAAATGGTGGTAGAAGGAGTGCCAAATCTTGTAAAAATTCCATCAAGGAATTCTAAAACTGAAGCATCGATGGCATCCTTTAAGGAAATTTCCTCAACCCACTTAGTAAAGTAATATGTGGCTCTTAAAATCCACTTATGACAAGCACTTGATGGTGGATTCATCATGCCAATAAAATCCAAACCCCACTGTGTAAATGGCTGATCAACTTGAATGGGATGAAGAGGGAGGGCAGCCAACCTTTGCTTTACAAAAAAGAAAGCACACTTTTTGCAATTTCTCACCCATTTGTGAGCATCATTGAATAAATTTAGCCAATAGTAGCCAACCCTCATGATTTTTATAGTAGTATTCCTTGCAGAAGAAAGGCCACCTGAAGAGCCATCATGGAATTCATTTAGCATTCTGCTAACCTGATCTACTTCTATACATCTTAATAGGACTCCATTGATATCCTTTATGAAGAGTATGCCATCCACAATGACATAGGGAATGGATTGTAATCTAAAATATCTTCTTTTGGTCCTATTTAGACCTATAGGATACCTACGGTCTTGCAAAAAGGTAGTCATATCACGCACCCAACTGCCTTGTATGTTTGTATTTGGTGCTTTTTGTTCCTGTAGCACAAGAGCAACCTATGTAGGAGTCTCAAATGTTGAGACAAGTTGCTCACATAACCCCTTTCCTCTCACTAACTTGGTGATTTTGATGTCAACGTCATACTCCATCACCTTGGTGATCCATCCAACCCTTTTTCATTGATATCTCTACTCAACAGGAACTCTTTAATGCTAACATGGGACACCATTAGCTATATCTTGTTATTAGACAACATGTGTCTAAATTTTTTTAATGCTCTAACAACAACAAGAGCTTGTTTCTCAACATAACTATACTTGACTTCATAATCTTTAATCCCTTCACTAAAGAAAGCAATGGGCTGCTCTAGATTTTCTTTATTTAGCCGCATTAGAACAACTAATATACTTGCTTCACCTCCAAAAGTTTAAAGAATGAAATCCTTGTCATAATTAGGATTGACAAGGGTAGGAGCCTGAGCAATTTCTTGTTTGATAGCCACAAAGCTATCTTTACCTTCCTTGGTCCATCTAAAGACCATGCTTTTCTTTAGCATAGAGGTAAGAGGTTTTACCAAAGTAGCAAGATTTGGAATGAACCTCCTCACAAAGTTAATTGTTCCTAAGAAACTTTGTAATCCCTTCTTGTGACTAGGAAGTGGGATGGCCAAGATAGATTTTACTCATGCAGAATCAATGACCAAGCCATCCTTTGAAACAATGTGTCCAAGGAGTTTTCCCTAGTCAATAGAAAAGACACATTTATTTGGATTTAGGGAAATACCATATTCCCTACATTTCTAAAACACTTGCTCAAGGTGACTAAAATGGTCTTTTGCATGCTTTGAAAACACTGATATATCATCTAGGTAGACCAATACAAATTGTCTAAACACACCTTGAAATGTCATATCCATGGGCCTCTGAAAAGTGGCACCTACATTGGTTAGACCAAAAGGCATTTTATAATAAGCATAGGTACCCCACTTTGTAGTAAATGTTGTCTTATGTTGATCAGATTCTTGGACTAGAATTTGATTATAGCCTAAGTAGCCATCCAAGAAATAAAACATTTCTGACCCACTGAATCTTTGTAAAATTTTCTCCATTGAAGGGAGGGGATAATGGTCCTTTAAGGAAGCTCTATTTAGATCCCTAAAATCTATGCAAAGTCTTATTTACCCATTCTTTTTTTTAACAGGAACAAGATTTTCTACCCATTAATAATGCTTGATGGGAAAAATGATTCCAGCTTCGATTAACTTAGCCAACTCATTTCTCATTAAAGGCTCAATCTTAGGATTTATAGGCCTTTGTTTCTACCTTACAGGTTTGGCATCTGGGTCTAATTCAATAGTATGCTGGGAAAGGCCTCGGTCAAAATCCTTTAGGTCTTCATAATTCCAAACAACTACATCATTTTATCTATTGCACTGATCTATGAAAACATCATGTTTAGTGGTAGAGCATACCTTTCCCAACTTATATTGGCTTGTAAACACCCCTCTTTGCAGCTAAATTCATCCTTTTCTGCTTTAATTAGTCAGTAGGGTTGAAAATACCTTCAAGGGTGATGAGACCATTTGGTAGCTTATTGCTACTCAGCTGCACAATCTTATCACCATATTGATTTTGCAGCTTGGACTAATTTATTTTAGAAAATTATACCTCATTCTACAAAAAATTCACTATTTGTTGATCACTATCAAAGACTTGCCAGCGATCTTGATTATCTAGAACAACAAGCCTCACAACAAGCCTGATATATTGTTCCCTTTTGCTTGCAATATGTGTGGGTATGTCAAACTGAGCACCAAATGCTACAAGCCTATCAACATGTTTTTTTTGGTTTCTCAGAGTTGCTTGGATGTTAAAACCCTCAAATCCCTCTATCAAATCCCACACCCTATCTTTGTAGTATTTGAGCAGATTGTTCTTGGTTGAGCTTTGACTTGATGGACAACCAATTCACTGTCACCAAAAACCTGTAATAATTTGATGTTCCTTTTTGTGCAAGTTGGAGACCTTGGATTAGTTCTTCATTCTCAGTCACATCATTAGTGCAACTAAATTGAAGCCTGGAAGAGAAACAACATCTCTCCTTGCTTGAAGATACTAGCATTACACTAGCACCGACACCATTTATGTTTCTAGAACCATCAAAAAACATCTACCACAATCCCCCTAAGTCTTCTTGAGTTTTTATGAGATTAGGGGTAGCAGCATTCTCTTCATGAATGTAGTAGGTCCCCATACTAGTTTCCTCTACTTCAACAATAGTTAATGGGTGAAATTGTAAAGCATTTCCCCACATCCAACAAAAAATCAGGTACCTCTTCTATAGGATTTGTAGGCTCATCAACATGACACTCCTCCTTTTGGTCATGCAATGTATAGTTCATGTTTATTAGAATGGGAGTATAAGGCTCTAGGTGATCCTTTGTTATGGGCTCAAATTTGATGGTTGCTTTAGTGCCATATCTAGTTCTAAATGGCATGTGAGACCAATCAACAGATAAGTATCCACCTATCTTAGTAGTGAAATCTCTAGATAAGCAAATGGAAAAATGAGCAGGAAGGTCTATGACTGCAATATCTTGCAACACATCACAACTAGGACATGCATGCAAGGACAATTTTAGGTTTTAAATTACTCCTACTATGTTGACAACATACCATCCAATTGTAAAACTTTTCTAGTCACCGGTTCATTCTTGATACCAAGCATGTCAGAAATTCCCTTAAGCATAATAGAGCTACTTGCCCCAAAATCTATCATACAATTATGCACTATATGACTTCTAATAATTAGAGAAAGATAGAAGGGAGATGGCTTACTAATTTTGATAGAATACCCTTCTTCTTTAGGTTGTACCAAGCTGCTTGATGGAGTAGTTTTCTCTTTTTTCTTGTACATCACCTAACTGTGTATGCTCTTTCAAAGCTTGTTGTAGCAAATCCCTTTGTGATGGAATGGATAGAGCCTCCCACATAGTAACATTTAGATTGTCTTTCTTCATTTGTTCCTCTATGTTGAAAGGAAGTTGGCTAATTTTAGAAGGAACCTTTGGAACATAAGGGTTTGTTCTTGTTGCTTGGGCGATCTTAGGTTGTTCCAACACTTTCTTAGGTCTATTAATAGGTTGATTTGATTGTGGAATTCCCACTATCTTACCTGTTGGTCCAACATTTTCACTTTGTTGAGGTTGCTGAGAGACTGATGCTTGCCCAACCATGGAAGATGTACCACCCGCCATTTCTCTTTTCTTTGATCTTGTATTTTGGGCTATTGTATCAGCATCTATTTGATTTACACCACAAAAATCCTCTCAACCCCAAATGACAAATGAGGAGTCCTCTCGTATATGATTTTAATTACTAGCAAATGTTTGACCTATGCCAATGTGATGCCCTGGAATAGAGGTTTCATTTTGAGCTACTAGAGTTTTTACAAACTCTCTATTTTAACAAGCATCTTGATTATGAGCTTGCTCACAAGGGTAACACCACTCCCGCTCCTGGGATAGATTATTTTGCACTGGGACTAAATCTTTAGAAGTGTTAGTAGCAACCATGTGCATGTTGTTCATGGGTTTATTATGATTCCATTGATTTTGTCCTTGATAAGGTGACCTATTTTGCTGATAACCCTAGTTTTGAGGTTGATAAGGCCTACTATTTTGAACTTGCTGCCTATCCAATGCTATTAACTTATTGTTCCTATTTTGGAGCAAGGTTCCCCAATCTTCTGGAAGTGCAACAAAGGTAGAAGGTTGGTTTTTGGAAGCCACTAGAGTAGGAGCCATTGGGATAGGAGCCACCATTGGTTGTGAAGGAAGCTCTGAGAATAAAAGGCATTGGTGGCCTAGGCACTATCTTCCCAGCTTGTATTAAATTTTTTTTTTCCCTTATGGCAAGATCATATGCGCCTGGAAAAGTATAACCTCCCATTGACTGAATCATAACAACTGTGTCACTATTAAGAGCTCTTAAGAAATATAAGAAGGCATACTCAGGAGAAGGCTTCACCAGAGCAGGGATTCTATCCCAAGTCTTTTGAAATCTGTAATTAAAATCACTCATGAATTCATGAGGTTCTCTTTTAATTGTTGTTAGTTGTTCTACTAGGGATAGATGGTCACTCTTGTCCTCAATTTTTTTGCATAACTTCTCCCCTAACTCATCCCAATTGTGAATGGTGTTAGGTGGTAGACCCCTATATCATTGCAATACCTTTTCCTTTAAGAGAAGTGGCAAGCAATCTAACATCCACATTGTCTTATGTAACGTCATGCACTGAGCATATGTTTTCCACATCTATGATGTGTTCTGTTGGAGTTGTGGATGTTTCACCAGTAAAATGAGGAATACTTTTCAGGGCGTTAACTGGTATATCATTCTTTTGGGCTAAAATTGAGGGGTTTCCACTAGTAAAGGACACAAAGGGCTGATTTCTAGGTAAATCCATATGGAATAATGCCCTATTTGTATGGACAACAGGTGTTCTAGTCTGAAATAATCTACCCATAGGTGGTATAGATTGAGCTCTAGGAGAAGGACTTGAACTTATATTTCTTCTTATAGGAGATAAGGATTGCCTAATTCTTCTTCTAGAAGTAGAAAATGAGAGCTGGATATAATAAAATTACCTCTAGAAGATGCTCTTGTATGAATCCTTGGCATGAATGTATAGGTCTGATCTTGAACCAAAAATTGAGTAGCAATAGAGTCACCAAAAACTGTATGTAGAGTTCTTCCTTGACTGCAGAGTCGTCAGGTACTTGTTTGAGAGCCTCTTCAAGGCTGGAGAATTGAGAGAAGTACCAATCTCTCAACATAATGATATGAAACTTCTTTTGTCCCACCAGGCATGCCAGAAATTATTGTCACATAAAACTGCACTCTACTGAACAAGAGTTTAGTGTTCTAATGACACAATAGAAATGACCTCAAGGTGTGGGACCTTGCAAATGAGGTCAAGTCTCCAAAGAAGGTCGACTTCCTCTTCTAAACTAAGTGTAAATGTGTTGGTCTAACCCAACACATGAAAACCCTATTATTATTCTACTATAATAGATTGTAGAGAAAAGAGATAGAAGGAAACATGAAATGTAAAAGAAGGTGATGCACCAAGATAGAGTTTGTTTCTTGATACTTTAGGATAGCATAATACATTAATGAAACAACTAAAACACTTACTCAGACAAATGGATTTTACTCAATAATAGCTGAATTTTATTAACATAAAGCTTAGAAGCAATCTTTACAATGGAAGAATGCAAAAATTGCAATATCTACAATAGAAAATCCCTAGAGGAGCTAGAGGAAGAATCCTTCAAAAACATACAAACATTGCCTTTATAGTTTAGGTATAACTAAGGGTTGAATTCAAACACCTAACCATAACTTAACTAAGGTTGCAGGAGATGAACTCTGATCGAGTTTCAAACATCTTAATTGCTCCCATGATAGAGCAACCACCAAGCCATAAAGGCTCTGACATCTCAAGCATATCCCAAGATGACGACTCTCATGAATGCAAGGATGGGCGCCTACAAATTCTACAAAAAAATCCAGACCAACATACCTTGACATAAGAAATGGCTCTTGTAACACATCCAAGAGTAATGGCACCGTCCACAAATGAAAATGCAGTGTTGAAAAGGCATGAAAAATTGATCCAAGTCGATCAGATTTGATATGGTAGTTGAGAATATCATTGAATAATCATTTTTGCAATCCTTACCATGAACTGGAGCAACTAACCATTACAGTTTGAATATTGGTCATTAGATCGAGCATGGATGGTCAAGATCAGATTCCTGATTAAACTTTAAAATGTGGTCGTTGATCGCATGAGAATAATGATCAACGACTGTCGTGTAGCCTCAATACATCGCCAAGATGACTGTTAGATTATCCTCCAATGAATCTAAGCCATTGAAACCAACAAAGTAAACCAAGGCCTTGGTCCCACCATGACACCTATCGCCTGCCCGTTTCCTCGCACATAATTTGGATCTTCGTGTGGGTCCTTTGTGGGTTGGTGGGGAACAAATAAGATTTAATTTGTTCATCGCACGGGAGTCATTAGAACAATGGGCCCACCACCTGAATTGCTTTCCAAACTGTCGAGGCCCACCAAAGAGATGAGACACATGACACACGCTTGCTAGCACGCATGGTTTTTGAATTAAATATTTAATGGTGCAGGTTGGTGGGGAATGACTAAGATCAAATCGATATTTTTTCTCATCAACCATTAGATCAAAGGGCTCACCACTTGAATGACTTAAAGTCAATATAAAGCATGTGCCTCAATTTCATGACTTAAAAAAAGGGGGACATTCCTAGGTGAATTAAGACTTAGGAAAACAAATATCATTTTCAACCTAGGGACATCAGGCATCGATCAAATATTTGAATGGGGCTTTTACCAAGGAGACAAGGATGAAGGGGTCAATCAAAACATGACTTCGACATACATAAGTTATTATTGATCAACTCAGGATTGACTGCAGAGAGTCAACAGAGGAATATAACAAAAGTGTCTACCAAGACCAGTGGGTTTAGGGTTTAAGCATATGAGGATTTTGGAATCCCAGCTTACAAGTTCATAACCCTAATTAGATACAATTGAGAAATTTCAAAACCTCAAAAACCCTAAAAAATAAAAAATAAACATTGGATTTCAACAAGATGCACACATAGGATCTCTCTGATCAGATATAAGTGATGGGCATCCAAGGGTGGCATAAAATGTCAAAAATAAGATTGGGGTTGAATCTTTGTGAAATTGTATGGCATGGATAGATAAGAAGTGAAGATATATTTACTAAGATATTCACTATACAGTGGTGATATGTTAGTAGTAATATGATTGATATCCACATAAGGAAAATGAATATATTATCTATAGAAAACTAATTGATAGTTGCATGGGCACATTTTTTAACACCTTATTCTTATTAAGTCTAAGCATAATGATATGATATAACAAGTCTTCACTTTTTGAATGCAAAGTTATCTCATCTAAAATGAGTGATAACTTTTCCTTGGTGTCACAAGTCTATTAGATTATCCATCCCATAGGGGGGCTATTTCTTAATGCTTTTACAAATCTGTGATTTAATTGTACTACATTTTATAATAAGACCAAACCATGTGAAGGCATTTATACAACATTAAAACTATTATTTTAATAATATATGACCCTAATTTGCATAGATACCCATTAATCATATTAGGCATATTCTATAGAGAGTTTATCTCAAAGTATGAGGAACATAGAACTCCTTGTAGATTAAGCTTGTTTTAGTATTGTTGTTATGTAACACTATTTTAATCTAGTATATATGAAACATGGATAGTATTGTACCTTAAAACCAAACCTAAATAGCCATAATTGGTTGGACTACCATTACAATAGTCACCCCTCATTATATTTAACTATACGTAATTAAATTATATATGAATATCATAATATTGTTCTATCTTTTGAATTAATAGGACAAGATTTTGTGATTATATTGGAAGTACAAAAGCTTAATTATGTTTGACCTATTTAAAATGTAATAGTTGTAACTAGTTTGTACCACACCCCAATATTTTAACTTGTATACATTTGGATCATGCTCTATAATGTTTGTAATTTGTCATCAATGGTTTGGAGTGGTGTATAGTGAAAGTTAGATATGTAAGACTTGTTGAACTTATTCAATAATAGAAAGATTGAATACATGTGTGATGATAGTCCACTGTGATATAGAATCAATTTTCAATGTGATGTATCTCTTTTTTTATATAGAATGAATGCCCCTGCTTGAATGGTGAAGAATGAGAAAAAATATTGATTTGGTTAAAGAAATATTGAACTTTTATATAGTATTATTGCATCATGCAAGTGATTGATATTCTGCTAACTCTTAATGAGTGATGTAAGTATATAGGGATGCAAATATATTGCAATGTGCATTTTAGTATAATAATGATTGTTTATCAACTATACTTGGACTATCCATGTATATAACCTTGGAATGGGTTGCCTACCCACCTATAGAGAATGATATAAATCAAGAATATTTATTTAAAATAAATCCATGAACATACGTCCTCTATTTTCTTGAATTCTTGGATTAGGAGAAATTTATAAAAAAAATTCTATGCATGTAGACTATTTAAGACTGAGATGTCAATAGGGAGTAAGAAGAGGTTCTACAAGATCAACACCTTCTCACAAGTCACAAACTCATTCATGCTTAGTTTGGTACTTTATAATTGTCCCATAGGCAAGGTTGTAAATCTAGTTTTTCTATGGGAACTAATAAGCCATCTCTAGATAGTAGGGTGAGCACATGCCACTATCTTGTATAGATACACTTTTGAGCATCATATGTAAAAATAGAGGTCCTACACCCTAGGAAGCGTCTCTATTTATGGGTATCTCTTTGACTATAGGAAATGAGTGATATGTATATAACTAATGAAATATTTGACTAAGCTATTATGCATTGATGAAATTTAGTTGCTTGGGAACTCACTTGCACTAGTTACCTATGTTTTCTACCTATGAAAGCTTTATTCATGACTCCACCCATGAAGACTAGGTTCCCGCCTAGTTATGGTATACACAAATAATCATGTTGGATTTATGGTTGGTGACAAATTACAGTCATGATATTCTCTCTCTTCTATCAACTAATAAAATACTCATAGTTAAGTTGTAAAAATGTGATATATATTTTTAAGCAAATGATTTTGTGATTTAAAGCTTTGATGCACATGTATATTTTATATTTATGTTATGAATTTGATTGGTCAAATACATTTATAGGTTGTACGAATAAGATATGGTGATAATTATGTGTAAACATTTAGATTCATGATAAAAATATGTTAAGAGCTCCTATACATATTATATTTAGTATTAGCTTGGGTACATATGCTTTGTAAGTCATCCCATACATTAAATTTGAGTAAAAGTAATTATCCCATGCATGATATAGTAGTACTTGTCTTTAGCTAGAATTTTTAGATTGTAATAATTGATCAAGTGCAAAACATCTTGAATATTATAATTGGAGTTTATGCTCTATTGGGAGGATTTCCCCCTTAAAATGGAAAATAAACATAATATACAAACACTCCTGCTAGTATTTTTAACATATGTGTATTTCCATTAGTTTCTTTGTAATTCCTTACAAAGTAGGTAATCTAATATAATCCTTGATGTTGATCCTTTTCTATAATTTATATTAAATATGATGTTAATATTGTTATATGTATTTATTCATGCTTACATAAATGATAGCATGATCTATGGAGTGTGCTAAAGTGAATGGTGTTCAGTTGTAAAGGGGCATGCATTATTAATTGTTCCTTTATATTGAAAAGTAGAATTAATCCAATAATATTTATTCTATTTGTTGTCCATATTGAGTTGCGAGGTGTTGTTGCTTGAATTCTCTTAATCATATGCATGTATAATAATGAATATAGAAACTAAGATAAATATAATAATCCTCTATAATAAAACTTAAACATAATCAAGATTAGTTTTAGACTCAAGAAGAATAGAGATGTAGATCTTTGTAAAATTTGTTATTATCCATGACCCATGAAAGTAGGTTGTGACACCTATATGCATAATTTATTATTATACCTTTTTCCCTAGGTCAACTTATCTTTCACATATCTCACATGCCTTCACACTCACATCTTAGTGAATGCGTTTATTTATTACTACTTCATATGTTGGTATTGATAAATTCATATCTCATGACACATTTTTTTATGCTTATCGGACTTATCATTACATGTTATTGCCTATGTTGCCTCACCACTAGGGGTAACTATTTTGATTCCTAGGATGAACTAAGGGGAAATCACATATATTAGCTAGTAATACAACAAGATCATAAAATGTGTTAAGAAACCATATATGTAAACTAAAACAAACTCGAATTTAGAAGGCTTATGGAAAATATGCCACTCTTATTTATATTGAACATGATAACTATACAAAGAGGTAAGATGAGAATTTGGTATGCCAATTCAAATTTATAGAACACACAAAGTAGATATTCATACAAATAGGCTGTCAACTATGGTCCACATATATGTTGACAATTGTTAGCTATGTATGGTGCATTGGCTATGGGGATGAGGTGATGATAGATATTAAACTTGGAGCATACGATTCTAGTTATATTGTAATACCATGTGGTGTAGGCATTGTCATGTGTTAGATGTATATAATGCTAATTGGATGATCACATTTTGTTGCACAAAGGTCACTAGGTGGCACATGCATACATAACCACAACACATGAATACGAATGCTCCATGTACCGCATATATATAATTTGTCTAGACATTGGCATGTGTAGGATGCCAATAAATGTGTTAGTAGTGTTGCATAATAGTGTGCGAGAATTGTACATGAATACATGGGAACAATGTTGTGCATGTACTTACAAGAATTGTGTTACACATTTTGAGTGAAGCTAAGTGCATAGACGAGACTATTGAAGATTGCACACAAGGTTTTTCTTGAATCAACCACATTAAGAGCACCTTAATATCATGCTTATATTCTTGTCTCTTACTTACCACTTGACATATCTTATTTTCACACAATGTTCCTACTGGCCTTCATTACATGCTTGTGCTTTACAAGATGCCATTTTTTCTTCTTACTTCCAGTTCCTTGTATCCTTTACATGCAATTGATTGGAGGGTGATGCATATTATCATTGTTATTTCTTCTTCATTATTATTTTAGTATTGCACATTACATTTATGATCATTTTATGGTACCAAATAAAGAGTCATCATTTTTTCTACATAGTTAAGAGTCCTTATCATTTTCTACAAGATTACTAATATGGAGCACTCATAGTGAGGAGAGTACACATGTTTGAAATCCATATCCATATCCCTTATGAGTGCCTACAATATTTAATTTTCATGTTAACTACTTAATTATTTTGACATGCATCCTCATAGTAATTCACATGCAAGTTAGAGGGGGGGAAAAATGTACTAGTGAAAATCACACACACATGCAATTTTCCCTCATATTTTCAACACCTATGACAACTAGTTTATCATGTATACATCAATTAATATGCAAATTTGTAATGTCCCTTCCTTAAGCAGCCCAGACTAGCTGAGGTTGGCCTACTATTAGGGTTCCCGTATTTTAGCAGTATGGTTAGGGGACCCAACCGAGGGATGCAAAGCCTAGTCGGGAGCTTTATGAGCCTTTCAGTTTGGAGTTCAGTTGTTGAATCCAAGGATAAATTGAAAGGAATAGTAAAAGTGCATAGTAATAGAGAATTATAAAGTGAATAGTGAAAAGTGCCCCCATCCTAGTGAAACAAAGTTGTTTTTAAAAAGTTGCCCTTTCTTTTGATGAGGAAAAGACCCTTGAGGAGTAATATTTTATTATATTTTATAAAAAAGCTCAAGGGAGGTTATAAAGTAAATTTTGGGCTTCTATTTTGGCATTCATTTGTCATTTTTCATATCAACACTTGCAAGTTTGAGCTCTGGAGAAGGGTTTTAGCTTGGTTTCAGTCTTTTGGGAACAAAAAATCCCAAGGGCTATCGTGAATTGGACGAGAACCCAATTCACCTTTGAGGAGGACCTACTTTGGGTCTTCATTTGGGCTTCATTGGAGGAGTTTCAGGTGTTTAATTTTTAGGCTTGATTTTGCAGCAGTGTTATATCAACATATTTCTTTAGATCAGGTGTAGCCATTGATAGATCGAGTCTCAACCATGCCAATACTATCACATGTTTGCATTCTACTTGTTGGCTATATAATTTTTGGCCAAGTGAATCTAGGGTTTGTGGCACAATCATCGTTGTAGATTTATCCCAGCCATTTGACAAGTTTACATTGAGGATTTGACATCTTCCATACCAGCCGTACCATTTCTAGTTGGTGCACCATCATTTGGAAGGGGTTTCGTGGGCATTTGAAATTGATTTTGGCAACCAATTTCATATTCGTACTTCCATAACAACGATCAAACCTGTTGTTGCATATTTCACATTCTATTTCAGTTTTCTACCATTGTTATCATGCTCATATCAGTCTTCATACATTGTATTTTCATGTTGGCATAAGATAGGTATGTTATTGGCATATTAGGTATTCAAATCTTTTATTTGTATTGGGTTTAATAGAGTTGTTACAGTCTGATAATTTTCATATCAGACATAACTGTCATTTTAATCAGACCTTACATCTTTAAATTAATGGCATAAATGGAAGTGGGTTTATCAATTTATGTTGTGTAATCATTTATATATAAGTTCTATGCATTTCCTTTATGTTATTGGCATTGAAAACACTCATCCAAACATCAAAAGCAATCAAGAAAAACTCAGAAAATCATAACAACAGTTAGAAAATCAGAATTCATGAGTTTACACAACAATTGCTTGACGAAATGTCAACACTCTGAAAAATGAGTTTTTTGGGGTTAGATTTAGTAGGGACATCTCAATGGTATCAAAGCCATATTCCTGCCAGCCTGTTGGGTAATGATTGCATTCAATTGGTGTGAAATCAGTTATGCACAAGTTAGTTTGGATTTGGTTTTTAGTGGTCTTCAGTTGCGACAATGAAAAAGGTCATCATGGCAATAAACATGCATGGAAATAAATTGAGCAAACACAATACAAGACCATACAAAAATTGCAGCGTTTAAATGATTCACTTTCAAGGTTGGGACTCTCTAAAGGATCAACCTCACTTTCTACTAGCAAAATCCCAACACCACAAAACAAAGAAGCGGTGGTGATTAGCATATTTGAGGAGTATAGCAATCTTCCTCAACGTGTTAAGGAGAATTTTCCTTTCAAGAACTACATGGACATGCACTTGAATCTTTGCTACAAGACTGAGCATGCAAGGAAATAATATCACACTATAGCTTATGAATTTTTTAGAGAATCTTCACACATGGTTGATACAACTCTTCATGAGAATGATTGGGTGTCTTCAAGTTCCGATGAGGTATGGAAAAATTTATATGATGAATTAGATAGACATGCTGATTTGAATCAAGAAGGCATTAGGAAAGCCTTGGGTAATGATTTGTCTACATCATCCTTGCAAGAGGTTTCACAAGAGGCTCCTACAATAGAGGCTAGCATAATTCATGTTGGTGTAATTAATTATTTAATTACACTTGCATAAGTTTACTTAGGAAAAAAATTCGTTTTTAGAAAGTCTTAGTTGGCTTTTCTAGAACTTATCTTATCTAGTTGAAATAAGTAAGCTTATCTAGTTGAGCTATCTTTTAGTTCAAGTTAGGTTTAGGGTTGTGCATGCATTTCCTTTTTAAGGCATCTCATGTATCAATTGTAATATACCTCTTTTTGAATCCTTGATCAATATTCAACAAGCTCTTTCTTGCATATCCTCTTGTGGAAGGTTTATCTTTGTTCTTTACAGGCGTTCCTGGGTGTTGAGCTAATTTCTTTAGCTCTTACAGTTCATGTTAGTGCTTTGGATAGCAATGGCATGGACTCTTTGGGTGATCATAAAACATATTCTAGTGTGATAGTTGATTCCAATAATGTCACATCACCTACACATGAAGAAAAATCAAAAGATAGCGAAGAAACGTCAACAGGGGAAGCAAGGAGCAACAATATAGAGATTGGGTCTATTTTAGTTGATCCTACAGAAGGTAGAGAGGGGGAAACAGGGGAGCCTACAGGATAGGGTTGCACGAGTATCCTAGTAGGCAACATGGAGGTTATGCTTGGGGACTCTTTTGATAGTCCTAAGAGCGGTCTTACCTCTATGCATGAGGATAGCGAATCATCATCCATTAAGACCACTTTTTGGAGTGATGATGAGGAGTTTGTGATGGGAATTAATGCTGCCTTAGTTCTAGACAAGCAAGAAGACACTTTGGAAGAATTTATTGATGAGAGTCAAGCTCTCCATTGGCAGCCCACTACTTCAACTAATAAATTTACCTTTGTCCTTAAGCATGATTTGGAGAATCAACTTAAGGTTGGTGAAGATAAGATTGTTGCAACGCTGTCCCATTTTGATCATTCCCATAAGTTGGTGGGAAATTACCTATGGAAGGTCCAACTTGAGGAGAGACATAGTGGCATTGAAGAGGCTTCATCTATTTCTGATTTGCAAGTGTTTAAGACAATCATGGAGTGTATGAAAAATAATTATTTATCCCTTCTTTCTGATAGAGATCACCTACTTGATTTGGGTGTCATATATTCAGATGCATTGAGGAGGAAAGAGGAAGAGGTTGATCAACTCACTATGGAGCTAGTGAAGACTATAAAATATTTGGAAGACTCTCAGGTGACTCCCCTTATGGAAAAAAATCAGATTGAGGAGTTGAGCGTGGAGTTGAGTTTGGCTCATGCTTCACCAAAGAAATCAGAAAATCAGTCTTCTATTGCAGCCTCTTTGGATGGGAAAGAATCTTGTGTTGTGCATGAGATTGAGGGACAAGGAAATGAGGAAAAATAAGAGCTACATGATGAGGTTGAGGAAGGAAATGATGCATGCTCACATTGTGATGTTGATGGCAGCCATGTGCATGATTTAAAATCAGTTTTTAGTAAATGAACATTTTGCTGATTTGGAATTAGATTTAGATGAGGAAGAGTTAGTCCTCATTAAGGGTCTCGAACTTCATATTGTAGAGGTAGAAAATCCACACAATGATGCCATTTGCAGCCGTGTAGTCCGAGCTTTGGTAGAGAACATGCAATAATTGCAGCAGGCTACACCTCTTGGCTTATTCCTTGAGGATAAGTATTCAACAATGGAGGAGGTGGCATGAGTCTTAGGCTGATATGATAAGGTAGATAGATGGATCGAGTACCTCATTAGGATAACTCAGTCTGATGGGATACTAGATGGGCATAAGTATTGAATCTAGACATCCAACTTACACTTGGTTAGACATGCGCTTGACAGGACGAGATCTGATGCCATGCAGTTGCTTACAGATAGAGGTTACACTTTCATGCTTGCTAGGCAGTTGTATGGTGCACTTGTGAGGGAAGAGGCGTAGATATCCACTTTCGTTGATGCTGAGAGGGATGAGATATCTACTAGTAGTAGTGGATCTACTACCATGGAGGATACCTATGGCATGGCTATAGGAGTAGAGCAGGGTGAGATAGTTTCAGTTAGTCATGGGGAGCAGTCAGCCTATGTTAAAGTAGTTTTTACACCCAATGTGAAATATTCTGAGCCCATTTTTTTTGTTTTTTCAAATTTCAAATTACAATCAATGCACCCGTTAAGGTTAGAAGATAAACCAAAACGTGCTGAAGCAACTCTAACCAGAATGTACACCAGGATCCCGATGTGGGCAAGGTGTGAGCATTGGTCAGAGGATCTAAAACGAATTGCTTATGTAGGAACTCTAACCAAGAATGGCGCCGATGATGGCGAGCATATGGTCAAAGGATCTTCTACACTAAGTGCTGAAAGGGAACTCGACACCAATTATGTGCTACCCAATCCAGTATGGAGTGAGGGGCGACCATATGGCAGAGTGTCACAAAGTACAATGCTGAAAGAAATACTGAAAACTAAAATACTCAACACCCAGAATGTGCTTGCTAACCCAGAGTGGGAAAGTAGCTACCATAGGGCGGAGGTGAATTAAATACACTAACAATTGTTGAAAGTAAGATGAGCATTACAATTTGATAAAGCAAGACTCTAAATGGCTGTCAGTACTACTGCCCGCATACAATATGAAAGATGATATCTTGCTAACAATACGAATCAGCATATAAGTAGTTTGCAACAGTATTAGTGAATTTCTTTGCTAAGAAGTAAAACTTAAATAGAGATGGTACTAAACAGATCCAACCTTGTTCCAACTTGGGCAATCCACGATGAAGCATCCGCAAAGTCTTTGAGAACTCTCAACACCCATCCAGCAATGGAGATGCAGATTTCTTCAAACTGTTATGACAGACCTGCATTCTCATCATATAATCAACAGCAAATAGATTTCTTGGACAGTTCGAATCTCCCTTCCTACTTACTCAATTGACATGAAATTGCATGCAAAACACTACTAGCATGAGGGTGCTTAGAACTAACACAAAGAGTAGACTTAAAAATGTAGACTTTATTAAATGCACGATTCCCAAGACACAATAAATGGTACAGCCCAGTACAGGGGCGATTTTGCATTTAAAATTCAGATCCTTCTCTAAAAAAACCACAAACTTGCACACATGGGCGCCTTGCCTAGATAGAGGAGATTATGCAATACCCATAACATATATTTTTGTCCTTTTTGATTTACGAATGAAAATACGGATCTACTGTAGCTAAAATGCAATTCTAGAAACTTAGCTAATATGCCAAAATAGAAACTAAAGAGTCACAATGCTAATTACAATGCACAAATTCCAATGAGCTCACAAATCTAAGCTAAATCACCACTAGTTGCTGTGTTGCAAGCAAGAAGCGATGCCCGAAAAACCCTAATCCCAAGAGATGGCGTCCTTTTCCATACATCTTCAATTTGACTTCATTTAATTAAATTCCTCACTTAAATAAATGCGTCCTCCTTAAGGCTTAATTTTTACTTTGATAAATTCAATATAAATTCAATATATCCTCAATGATGGCACCACCCTTCAAGTCCACTTTTTAAAAATAACATCAAGTTAATAGACTAGGCCAAGGTGATAAAATAACATTTAAATAATAATGTTATTTTTAAGTAAAATGCGCTTATCTCTCCGAAACTGCATTCTGAAGCTCGAAACTGAATATGCCACTTGAGTCAGCTGAAGAGGAAAGTCAACTGCCTGAGACCAACCTGTTTACTGCCAAAAATAGAATTTACTAAAAATAGTAAATTCTTGAAATTGCTCAGAAAGCCGAGACGAACATACCACTGTGAAGCTCTCTAAAAACCCAGAAAGAATCCACAATTGAAACAATCAACTCATAGCCAGAACATCCTTCAAAATAGGAAACCCTAATTTTACCTTCCGACTAGCCTATGGTCTCTGAAATAGGCCAACGATCACTGAAAAAGGTCAGGCTTGAAACGGGGACATTACAGTCCGCCCTCCCCAAGATTGCTTGTCCTCAAGCAATCGCAAACCAGGATGCTGCAGAATCTCTTCATTTTCCCAAGTCGCATCCTCCATAGGCAGGTTCTTCCACTTCACCAAGTATTCTCTGATGGTTTTTTTCCTCAAAGAACGTTCTCTGAAATCAAGTATCTCCTCTGGAATGAGAACCAACTGTCCTTCATCCAAAGGTGGCAACTGTGATGAAGCAACCACATTATGTCTAAGTGCCTTCTTGAGGCGAGACACGTGAAAGACATTATGTACTCTGCTATCATAAGGTAGCTCTAACTCATAAGCTACTACCCCAACTTTTCTGATGACTCTAAATGGCCCATAGAAGCGAGGTTTGAGCTTCTCAGCTCCACTCTTCTTGAGAGTAGACTGTCTATAAGGCTGTAATCGGAGATAAACCATATCCCCAACCTCAAAAGAACGCTCAACACGCCTCTGATTAGCATACATCTTCTGCTGATTCTGTGCAATCTGCAGATTTTTCTTCAATGATTTCTGTTGTACCCAAATCAATTTTTTTGCTTCATCAAGGCATTTTGTATTTAAAAGTCTAAACCTTGCTAAAATGTTGTAAAATACAGTTTTGGGCAATATCAAGCATGGAGTTTCTGTCAATAGTTTGTCAGTCAATGTCAGTTTTATTGATCAGAACCTAAAGCAGAGACTCAAGATGGAGCTTTTCACGATGGAGGAGCATCTCACGACGACGTTTCTCGTTACACATGATGATTTCAGTGATCGAAACGGTGTTTTCAATGGTCAAATCATGGAGATTTCTCAGAGGAAAAGCCCAAAAGTGCAAGTATAGCCCAGGGGCGCCCAACTTTTTGAAGGTCAAGATTCTAGTTAAAATGTTCAAGCATCCAGTCAATCTCTTCAGAATTAGTCTGGTTATCCGTCGAGCTATCCAGCAAAGCATTCTGAGACCCACAGCTCCAGCAAATCACGACAGAAGTTAAAATCCCTAAATTTTAGGATGTGAGAATTTTGTTCTTTTCAGGCAAAAGCGCGCCTCTAGCCTGAGGGCGCCCATCTTGAAGCAGGGGTAAATCTTGACAGTTTCAATGCCGGATGCAGTCAATTTGTTCACAACTAGTCTGCTTATCCGACGAGATATCAAGCAAAGTCATCCGACTCTCAGAGTTCAGGCGGCAGTCGTCCAAAGATCAGCTTAAAATGGAGTTTTCACGTTTCTGAGCTTCTCCGTTTATGCCCAGTGCAAGTACAGGCCAGGGGCGCTGGCTTAAAGGACCCTCCAAATGGCGATATTTGCAGACAGAATCTTCATAACATTAGTAGTATTCTAGCCTGGCTCCGCAACGCATCATTCAGCTTGTTGATCCGACGTTCCTGGTGGTCGTGGCGGAAATTCTACCAAGCATGTAATTTTTACAGGCGGACCAACAAATGGTTTTTAGTGTATTTCCACAGTTCAAGGGCGCCTAGCCTTTAGGCCTGTCAGATGAGCCCGTTCGCGTTCGAAGTCTTCACGACTATTGAGCGTAATCAATTTATCTTTCCAACGAGCATAGCCGTCAGCCTTCAGCATTTGGCAGTCGCTCGTGCGTGCGAGGTCTTTGGTGTCATACTACAAAGTGAGGATGTCCAGAAAATGGCTAAGTCTGGGAGCGGTAATTTTAAATAAAATACGCACTGGAGTTTTTGAGGTCTTAGAAGCAGTTTTCTTGCTTCGTCACCTCCAGGGACTTCTTTTGTGGGCCCTTCTGGCTGTCCGTTAAAACAGATTGTGCCTGAATCGGGTTATCCCGGCTCCAAATATCAGAGGTCAAAGTAGGGTAGTTTGGTGAAGGTTCAGTTTTCGTCAAAATGACACCAGTGCAACCAAGAGCCAGGGGCGCTTTTACTTTTGAGGCCCTTAACACAGCTTTCAGGTGTCGTGCATACAGTCGTTGGATGCAGAATGTCTCCAGGCATGCAGTGAGCTTCGTCTCATGTCAGCAGGGTTCACCATTCACCGTCGGCAGCCGTTTGAAGTGTCAGATGGCAGTTTAGGAAAATGGCTAAGTCTGGGACCTGTAAAGCAATTTAATCAGGGGCGCCTAATTTTCAAGGGGTTAAACGATGGATTTTGCAGTGTGTCTCCCAGACATTTCTTCCTTGTTCAGTAGGCTTTCCGATGAATTCTCTAGATCAGTCTCAGCATCACCCGGTCATCCGCCATGTCGAAGTTGGCTTCCGTGACTTTGTCGTCGGCTATAAAATAGGAAGTTAATAAAAAGTGCAATATCTTGAGCAAATGGACGCCTATAAGCTCGAATGATGACTTTTCGGAATCGGTGAAGTCCAACGGTGAAGCCTAAAGCTTCATTCAATTGTCAACTGAAGTTAAATAATATTTAATATTTATTTTGCATATTTTGGCATTAAAATGGCGAATCTCTAAAATTGATGCCTTTGCAAATTGCATGATGAATATTAATTTATTATTATTTATTTCCGGACTCAGTGTCAGTATCAGTGTAACTAAAGGGGTCCAATCAGAAGGCTTCTATTTTCAGCTGAGGTTTTAAATCTTGCAGTTGTCAGATTGATGCGAATTTCATCTTCTTTAAGCATGGCGCCATCTTCATTTATTATTCACAAAGCTAAAGAGAAATTCGTTTTTCTTAAGAGAAATTCATATTTTTCAAGCAAAATTCGTTTTTCTTCAAGGCAAAGGCGTATTTTTCAAGGCAATTTTCAAGTATTCTTCAACTTCAACCAGGCGAATTTTAGCAAACCAAAGGCAAATTCTTCATCAACAATCATTGGCGAAGACATCAAAACATTTTATTTGCGGTACAAGTCAGAATTATCAGCAGACTTCAGACAAGATGGCGATTTTAGCGAAGCAGAGCACTAAAAACTTCTTTCTTCTGTCTTAAATTCTTCTATTTCGTCTTAAATTCTTTCATGTTTGAAGAATTAGCTTTTTAAAACAAATCATCGGGTTGATTCGAATGGCTTCCTCAGAAACCCATGTGCCAGAATTTTTCGGAAAATTTACTCCATAGCATTCTCGAGGCTCTAATTTTCTAAACGAAAATTCCTTGCAAAAAGTAGAAGTAAAATTTTCGAAAATCTGACATTCTGGGTTGTCTTAGAATCTTCTTCTGGACAAAACCCATATCTTAGATTTTCGCCGAAAATAACTCTTCGAAAGGCTATTTTTAGCCTCAGCAGGCTATTTTTAGTTTTCCAGAAAAATTGTCAGAATATAGCCGTGTTCACAGTCAACAGGCGAGTTTTTCAGAGATAATGGTCATCACTTCAGTCACGGAGCCGCCAAAGTTATAATTCAGTTAAATGCTTTGCTCAAATTGCTGACATTCAGATGCTGATGCAGTTGGCAGCCTCGTTGAGGGATTGCTTGTTCGAGATCACGACCAGTAGACTTCAGTTTCCACCTCTCAGGATAGACATTACACACAGGAGTTAACTTGATGTTACC
The DNA here is from genome assembly GCA_007258455.2 of Sequoia sempervirens. NCBI lineage: Eukaryota > Viridiplantae > Streptophyta > Pinopsida > Cupressales > Cupressaceae > Sequoia > Sequoia sempervirens. The sequence goes on from VDFB02113351.1 coordinate 101,862, forward strand.
CTTTCAAGTTAACTGGTTGTCTCACCTCATGCATATCTATTCTGAGATTCACCTTGTTTACTTGGAGTTTCTTTTAGGGTTTCTCGTTAACTGATGGTAGTCTTCCAGTTAACTAGCTTTCAATAAGGACGTGCATGCTCGCACAATTGTCCATTTTTAGATTAGATGTTTCAGTTAAACTGAGTGTAGTTTCCTAGTTGACTGTATAGTTTACTTAATTAGGGTTTGGCGCATGACTTGCATGCATTGCAAGAACTGTAGATGACTCAAGGTGATTTTAGGGTTCCCTACACCTTGATGTATATAAATAAGAGCTTTTGCTCATTTGTAAATAACTTTTGTTTGAGAGAGAAATATATGCTGCGCCTACCTTGCCCTCAATATTGCTCTTTGGTATTTGTTCATGTGTCTTCGCTATTATGATTAAGTGTTATGCCACATAGGGTTTCATGCAATTGTAATGGTGGATTCTTTATGTCTTGTGAATCTTTTATCATTTCAATCAAGTGTTATGCCACATAGGGTTTCGTGAGATTGTGATGATAAAATCGTTTTGTGAAGTCTTTACTACTTTCAATCAAGTGTTATGCCACATAGGGTTCCATAAGATTGGCGTGGTAAATTCCTCCCATAGTTAGATCTGTTTTGCATATTTACCATTGAGATCAATTGTTATGCCACATAGGGTTCCAAGAGATTGAGATGATAAATCTGCTTTATGTAAATTTACCATTGTGATCAATCGTTATGCCACATAGGGTTTCGAGAAATTGCAGTGATAAATCTGTTCTGTGAATCTTTATCATTATAATTGAAGGTTATGCCACATAGGGTTTCGTGAGATTGTGGTGATAAAGGTTGTTTGTGAAGACTTTACTTTTTTAATCGAGTGTTATGCCACATAGGGTTCCATAAAATTGTCTTGGTAAAGTCTTAAATCTGTTTGTGCCCAATAAGCTTGTTTAGATTGAGATGATAGTTGCGCCACCTTGCCTTCAAGTAGAGAATCTAAACACGTTTATCGTCTATAATCATCCCTGCTCCATTTCCTCATGCTCTGTTTTCTTGAGGAAACCGGATAGATTTAAAGTAGTTAGCTTAGTTGTAGTTAATGATCTGCGAAACCAGAAAATCCTTAGTGCAACGTTCTTGGTTTTCTTAGCCTTGTGCCTCTTCTAGCTGAGAACAAAAAGATAGGACTTAGATTACTTTTCTTTTCATGCATTCCAGCACAACGAGGGAGCTTCCCCTCCTAATTTGAAGAGCACTCATTGCGTAGTGTACATAGCTGTCCGTACAAACCTGCACTCCAGAGGTGTTAGATTTTACGCCAACAATTTCATAATGTCTTGACTTTGTTGCAACAAGTCCTTGGCTTGAGGTGCTTTGCTATCACCAAACACCAAATCGGCAAAGCTAGGTGCTTCATACCCATAGAGAGCCAAGAAAGGAGACATCTTAATTGACATATGAAATGAAGAATTATAACAATATTCACCAATGTGCAGCCACTTAACCCTTTGCTGCTCTGACACATAGTTTCTCAAGTAGCCTTCCAACCACTTGTTCACTATTTCAGTTTGTCCATCTGTTTGGGGGTGATAACTAGTGCTTGGAGTGAGCACCGTACCACTCATTCTGAAGACCTCTTGCCAAAAAGTGCTTAGGAACTTGCTGTCCCTATCACTCACAATGTTCTTTGGCAAACCATGCAGCCTAAACACCTCATGAAAAAATAGATCTGTAACTTGGGTTGCTAAAAACGAGCTGATAATGGCGAAGAAGTGAGCAAATTTGGTTAGCCTATCCACTACCACATAAATACAATCCTTCCCTTGGGCCTTGGGCAACCCTGTGATGAAATCCATCGAGATGCTTTCCCATTTTTGATTGGGAATAGGAAGTGGTTGCAGCAACCCCGCTGGTAGTGTATGCTCATTCTTATTCATTTGACAAACATGACACTCCTGAATGTAGCGTTGTACTTCTCCTTTCAATCCTTTCCAAGAAAACCTTTCTCGGATCTGCCTGTATGTCTTGAAAAATCCTTGGTGACCAGCAACTGGAATATCATGAAATGTCAAAAGAATCTTCTTCTTAAGCTTAGAATCAGCCACCAGAAAGATTCTCCCCTTATAGTGTATCAATCCCTCAATCACCTTGTACCTTTCATCCTGAAAAGTACCCTCAATAATGCTGGTTGCAAACTGATTTTTGGCATAATCAGCAAGCAACATGTCCCTCCAATCTGCAGTAAGCTCACACAATGAGCTAAGATGGGGTCTCCTGGATAGAGCATCTGCCACAATATTATTTTTCCCTTTGACATATTCAATGTCAAAGTCGTAAGCTTGAAGCTTACTCACCCACTTCTGTTGCCTCTCGTTCAGGTCCTTCTGATGCATAAAATGTTTGAGGCTATTGTGATCAGTCTTGACCACGAACTTGTTTCCCACCAAGTACTGCCTGAACTTGGCTAATGCATGCATAATGGCAAGCATTTCCTTGTCATAAATTGAGTATGTTCTTTCAACACCCCTCAGTTTTTTGCTTTAAAACACAATAGGATGTTTGTCTTGCATTAGGACAGCCCCAACTCCTTCACCGGATGCATCACATTGCAGTTCGAATGGCTTGGAGAAATCCGGAATAGCCAGAACCAGACACGAACTCATGATCTTCTTGAACTTGTCAAAAACAATTTGGGCATTTTCTGACCAACAGAAAGCCCCCTTTTTGGTGAGATCAGTAAGAGGAGCAGCATTCTGTGAATAACCTTTTACAAATCTCCGATAGAAACCACATAGACCCAAAAAACCTTTCAACTGAGTTAAATTTTCAGGAGGTGGCCAATCAACTACTGCCTTTATCTTTTCAGGATCCACTTTTACCCCCTCAGCACTGATTATGTGGCCAAGGTACAGTAACTCCTCCATTCCAAATTCACATTTGGATGCTTTTGCGAACAAACTCTCAGATTCCAGGATGCTAAGCACTTCCTCCAGGTGGTTAAGATGATCTTCCCAAGTCTTGCTGTAAATCAAGATATCATCGAAAAATATCAACACGAACCTCCTTAACTGATTCTGGAAAACTCTGTTCATGCAAGACTGGAAGGTAGCAGGAGCGTTAGTCAACCCAAAGGGCATGACTAAAAATTCAAAATGGCCATAATGACATCTGAAAGCAGTCTTCTCCACATCAGATCCTCTCATCCGAATCTGATGGTAACCCGATCGCAAATCGATCTTCGAGAAAAACTTGGCCCCATGAAGCTCATCAATGAGCTCATCTATCCTGGGAATGGGGTATCTGTTTTTGATGTTGCTTTGATTCAAAGCCCGATAGTCCACACACATGCACATGGTACCATCCTTCTTCTTCACAAGAACCACTGCAGAGGCAAAGGGGCTCTTGCTTGGGCGAATGAAACCCATCTCCAAGAGTTCTTGAATATTCTTCTCAATCTCATCCTTTTGCCTCTTCGGGTATCGATATGGAGTTGTAATTACCGGTTTAGCTCCTTCCTTGAGCTCTATGATATGTTCTGAACCCCGTTCAGGTGGTGGTCCAGGAGGCAAATCTGCAAAGACTTTGCTCTTCTTCGTGAGTAGAGACTGAACATCAGGAGGATGGTCTCTTTTAATCTCAACCGGACTAGCAGGAAGGATCATGCACTCTACAACCCATTCAGCTTGATTGTGACGGATCAGCCTTGCCATTCTTTTGAATGACACAACCCGAGGGCCCCCATTGGACATTCCTCTTAGTACTATCTTCTTCCCATCAGATTGAAACTTGAGCTCCATAGTTTGCAGATTCAAGGAGATCTCCCCAAGTGAACACAACCATTGAATGCCTAGAACGGCATCAGTATCCCCAATGTGAACTACATAGAAGTCATCCTTGACTTCGTAGTTTCCCAATTGCATGGTCATGTTCGCAATTTTCTTGGTGCATGAAATATGGAATCCATCGACAACCATGAACTTGAAGCCTTCAAACTCCTCTGTTTGCAGCCCCTTCTTTGCCACCACAACTTCATCAATGAAGTTATGTGTTGCTCCAGTGTCGATCAAAGCAACGATTCGCTGCCCTTTGACCATCCCTCGAACCTTGAAGGATTCGTTTCTTTGAAAGCTCGAAAGTTGAGCCAAGACTCCTCCACTTTCCTTCTCACTTTCAGACTCTTCTGGAGCTTTTTCTACTTCACTTTCTTCAAAATCAGATTGCTGGTCTGAAAAATCAGAACTACTTTCACCAGCAGAATAGTACTCAATCTAATTGAATTTAACTCCCTTAGGGAAAACATGATCTTGAGACCATTTTTCCCTACACTGGAAACACAACCCCTTTCTTCTGAGTTCGTTCAGGGTCTCCGGATCCAATCTTGTGACATGGGGATTATGATGTTTGAACTCCTTATGCTGAGGTCTCAAAGGAGGTCTATGCTGAGGTATTTTCCCTTTATCCTTTTTCTGAAAGGGGGAATTGGATTGAAACTTCGCCTTAGGAGCAGCCCACTCCATGTTTCTTGCCTTCTTCATGGCCTCTTGCAGGGTTGGTGGATCAAAGGCTTTAATCCAACCTTTGAGTGGTTCTGTCAAACCTTCACTGAAAAGGATCACCAATCTCCTCTCCGTGATTCTAGTAACCATGACTGAGAGTCTCTGAAACTCAGCAATGTAGGCATCAACTATGCCATACTGTCTCAATTGTGCAAGTTCTCTAAAATGTATTTCAGGGTCTTTTTTCTCAAACCTTTCAATGAGCCTAGTAGTGAACTCATCATAAGTTGTGATTGACCGATGACCCAAGGTAACTAGGCCATGGTACCACCACTCGTGCGCCACCCCATCAAGGTGTAGCGTAGCAAACTTGATCGCCTCTTCTTCTGCCATGGGTCTGAGAGCTAGATAGTTATCCAGCTTCTGTATCCAAGCTCGAGCTGAACTGGTATCACTTCCGTCAAAGTGAGGAAGTATAACTTTGTTGACAGCTTGGTACAAGTCTCCTTGAGTTGATGGTCTTCTTTGATCATAATATCTCCCTTGTCCTTTGTTTTTCCTTTTATGATCCATAAAGTTATTGTAGGACATATCCATCTTGATGTCGCCAGGGAGAGAATCATACTCTGCACGGCCAAGTCTCAACTGCTCCACGAATGAAGCATTCTCTTTAGGATCTGGCTGAGTGTTAACAGGTGCCAGAAAGGTGGGTTTGAAAGGCTTGGCTGAGACATAAGTGTTGTTTGAAGTATGATGAGCATCATGTCCATCATGCTGGTTGGAAGCACTATGCTCTCCTCTATGCCCAATGTTGTTCTATGGAATGGTGTTCTGACCCACTTTCCCCATCATTAGCGATACCATATCCATTAAGGCATCCATCTTCCTTTCAAATCTCTGTCCCGGACTGATGGATCTCTCTCTGCCCTTTCCAATGTCATCTCTGGTGCTGGTAACCCTCTCGTTACCCCCAACTGATCTTTCACCTTCTGCCATATCTGTTTCCTGAGAAGACTCCCAATGAGCCCTCAAGACTTCTGAAGCTGTCTGACCTTCTGGAGCCTGATAGGGCTGGAACTGTTTTCCAACCTTTTTGTCTTCCCTTGCAATGTACCTCTTTTCTCTGTCACTCATAGACAGATTGATCATAGGATGGCAAGATCTTGGCTCTGATACCACTGAAATATTTCGAGCCAATTTTTTTCGTTTTTTCAAATTTCAAATTACAATCAATGCACCTGTTAAGGTTAGAAGATAAACCAAAACGTGTTGAAGCAACTCTAACTAGAATGTACACCAGGATCCCGATGTGGGCAAGGTGTGAGCATTGGTCAGAGGATCTAAAACAAATTGCTTATGCAGGAACTCTAACCAAGAATGGCGCCGATGATGGGGAGCATATGGTCAGAGGATCTTCTACACTAAGTGCTGAAAGGGAACTCGACACCAAGTATGTGCTACCCAATCCAGTATGGAGTGAGGGGCGACCATATGGCAGAGTGTTACAAAGTACAATGCTGAAAGAAATACTCAACACCCAGAATGTGCTTGCTAACCCAGAGTGGGAAAGTAGCTACCATAGGGCGGAGGTGAATTAAATACAATAACAATTGCTGAAAGTAAGATGAGCATTACAAAAGCAAGACTCTAAATGGCTGTCAGTACTACTGCCAGCGTACAATATGAAAGATGATATCTTGCTAACAATATGAATCAGCATATAAGTAGTTTGCAACAGTATTAGTGAATTTCTTTGCTGAGAAGTAAAACTTAAACGAAGATGGTACTAAACAGATCCAACCTTGTTCCAACTTGGGCAATCCACGATGAAGCATCCGCAAAGTCTTTGAGAACTCTCAACACCCATCCAGCAATGGAGATGCAGATTTCTTCAAACTGTTATGACAGACTTGCATTCTCATCATATAACCAACAGCAAATAGATTTCTTGGACAGTTCGAATCTCCCTTCCTACTTACTCAATTGACATGAAATTGCATGCAAAACACTACTAGCATGAGGGCGCTCAGAACTAACACAAAGAGCAGACTTAAAAATGCAAACTTTATTAAATGCACGATTCCCAAGACACAATAAATGGTACGGCCCAGTACAGGGGCGATTTTGCATTTAAAATTTAGATCCTTCTCTAAAAAAACCACAAACTTGCACACATGGGCGCCTTGCCTAGATAGATGAGATTATGCAATACCCATAACATATATTTTTGTCCTTTTTGATTTACGAATGAAAATACGGATCTGCTGTAGCTAAAATGCAATTCTAGAAACTTAGCTAATATGCCAAAATAGAAACTAAAGAGTCACAATGCTGATTACAATGCACAAATTCCAATGAGCTCACAAATCTAAGCTAAATCACCACTAGTTGCTGTGTTGCAAGCAAGAAGCGATGCCCGAGCTAGGAGGCCTTCATTCCTCGAAGCAGTTCCAGAGCCAAACCGACAACATAACGATACTATAGACCAAAGATAATCAAAAGAGAACCCAAGGCTTCCTTTTATAAGTTTCTATTGACCTTTCTCGAAACCCTACTTCTTTTTCAGAGTCAAAACCCTAATCCCAAGAGATGGCGTCCTTTTCCATACATCTTCAATTTGACTTCATTTAATTAAATTCCTCACTTAAATAAATGCGTCCTCCTTAAGGCTTAATTTTGACTTTGATAAATTCAATATAAATTCAATATATCCTCAATGATGGCGCCACCCTTCAAGTCCACTTTTTAAAAATAACATCAAGTTAATAGACTAGGCCAAGGTGATAAAATAACATTTAAAATATAATGTTATTTTTAAGTAAAATGAGCTTATCTCTCCGAAACTGCATTCTGAAGCCCGAAACTAAATACGCCACTTGAGTCAGCTGAAGAGGAAAGTCAACTGCCTGAGACCAACCTGTTTACTGCCAAAAATAGAATTTACTAAAAATAGTAAATTCTTGAAACTGCTCAGAAAGCTGAGACGAACATACCACTGCGAAGCTCTCTGAAAACCCAGAAAGAATCCGCAATTGAAACAATCAACTCATAGCCAGAACATCCTTCAAAATAGGAAACCCTAATTTTACCTTCCGACTAGCCTACGGTCTCCGAAATAGGCCAACGGTCACTGAAAAAGGTCAGGCTTGAAACGGGGACATTACACAATGCTTTGAGTTTTGAGACTCCTATTTTGGATAGTGTTGATTCTGAACTTCCCTTGGAATCCTTTGTTGCATTTCATAGTGATTTCATTGTGAGATTCACACATTCCTTTGTATTCAGCCTACTTCCAGATGAGTTGATGCTCCATGTGAGACATAAGAGTGGGGTGAATATGTGGTATGAGGTGCTCCTTTCTGCAAGGGATGGAGCAATATCTGACAAAACCCCTTTACCGCTTCTCCAAGATGGATGTATTATTGGCACACGAGATAGAGAGGCAGGGTTTGATCAGATGGGATTCAGTGATGAGAGGGATCATCCCTCCACAATTGCATTGATTAGTGCAACTGGCTTTATGAGTTAGTGTCAGGAGCACTCTTCTTCCATCCTTGGCAGTTGGAGTATTGTGGGGACACCAACATTTGTAGATGAATTACGAGATACTCATCTTTTCTAGCAGTTATTTGGGTCCATAACCCACAGGCCCAGTGATCAAATGCATCGATGGTGGCAGTTGCGACATAGAGTGACAAGGTTTGTCAGGGATGGAGGATACCATTTTTTTCGATTAGTGTAGAGAATTGATCTTAGTGCATTCCACAAGAACATTTGGGATCCTAGCAGCTCGTCAAATTTTGACTTGGTTATTGTCTCTAATGGAGGCATTAGTATTACTCCATCACGGGGCAATGATTCAGGTAGATGGAGTTGTAGCCTATCAGGGTTCATTTGGGTCCCCGACATCGATTTGAATGCACTAGTCCATTAGGACCACAGGACCACAGTGCATTGCTTCACTTTTTTTGACACGATATTGATTGTATTAGCATGGGGCAATTAGAGATTTGGTTCAGGTGGCCTATCATGCATCGCAAAGTGATGGAGAGTGGTGTAACTAGTATGCTTGGTTACAATTCTTGTATTGATAACCCATTGTTTGAGATGGGTGACGATAGGACTTATGACAATCCACTTTTTGGGCTGGGCAGTGATTTCCAGTTTGATGTCGGTGAGATTACACTCACTGGACACTCAAAGACTCCTTGGTGTATGAGTGTTGCTGGACATGGAGGCTACAGGCCATAGAGATTTGGGAGTCAGTTGACATCTTCTTTTGAGGGGGATACTCCCATTGCCAGGCATGATGCTCTTCCTTTGGCAGAGTATGTAGGGGACTTTGTTGGTCCGTTGGTGAGCAGTATTATGCCTTTTGAGGCAACAGGTAGCTAGGTGAGGATCGCTTCTCAACGTGATCTGCTATGGGTGCATGGTGTTTGCATGATTCCATGAGGTTGCTTCACAGGTTATGGTACACAAATGTCACTATCAGAGTGGAGCAACAATGTGTTCAATGTTGGCTTGAGGGTTACCTGCGTAACTACGTTTTAGGACAACAAAAGGCTTGGGTGTGATGGTTGTATTTGGGTGAGTATTGTTGTAATACTATGCATCACATGTTGATTGGTATGACTCCCTTCTAAGTGTTGTACGATTATGATACCTTATCTTTTATGGACTTGGCATTAGGTGATAGCAGAGTTATCAGGGAGTATTTGGTACGATGGAAGGACTTATCGTTGGAGGATGCCACATGGGAAGGAGAGATGATACTTCAACATCCAGATTTGTAGTTGCTTGGGGGCAAGCAATCTCGGGAAGGGAGGACTCTGTAATGTCCCTTCCTTAGGCAGCTCAGACTAGCCGAGGTTGGCCTACTATTAGGGTTCCCGTAGGTTAGTAGTATGGTTAGGGGACCCAACCGATGGATGTAGAGCCTAGCCGGGAGCTTTACGAGCCTTTTAGTTTGGAGTTTAGTTGTTGAATCTAGGGATAAATTGAAAGAAATAGTAAAAGTGAATAATAACAGGGAATTATAAAGTGAATAGTGAAAAGTGCCCCCATCCTAGTGAAACAAAGTTGTTTTTAAAAAGTGGCCCTTTCTTTTGATGAGGAAAAGACCCTTGAGGAGGAATATTTTATTATCTTTTATAAAAAAGCTCATGGGAGATTATAAAATGAATTTTGGGCTTCTATTTTGGCATTCATTTGTCATTTTTTATATCAACACTTGTAGGTTTGAGCTTTGGAGAAGGGTTTCAGCTTGGTTTTAGTCTTCTGGGAATGAAAACTCCCAAGGGTTATCGTGAATTGGACAAGAACCCAGTTCACCTTTGAGGAGGACCCACTGTGGGTCTTCATTTGGGCTTCATTGGAGGAGTTTCAGGTGTTTAATTTTTAGGCCTGAGTTTGCAACAGTGTTATATCAACATATTTCTTCAGATCAGGTGCAACCATTGATAGATCGAGTCTCAACTAGGCCAATACTATCACATGTTTGCATTCTACTTGTTGGCTGTACAATTTTTGGCCAAGTGCATCTAGGGTTTGTGGCACAATCATCATTGTAGATTTATCCCAGCCGTTTGACAAGTTTGCATTGAGGATTTGACATCTTCCATACTTGTCGTACCATTTCTAGTTGGTGCACCATCATTTGGAAGGGGTTTCGTGGGCATTTGAAATTGATTTTGAGAACCAATTTCATATCAACACTTCCATAACAACGATTAGACATGTAGTTGCATATTTCACATTCTATTTCAGTCTTCTACCATTGTTATCATGCTCATATCGGCCTTCATACATTGTATTTTCATGCTGGCATAGAATGGGTATGTTATTGGCATATTAGGTATTCAAATCTTTTATTTGTATTGGGTTTAGTAAAGCTGTTACAGTCTGATAATTTTCATATAAGACATAACTTTCATTTTAATCAGACCTTATATCTTTAAATTAATGGCATAAATGGAAGTGGGTTTATCATTTTATGTTGTGTAATCATTTATATGTAAGTTCTATGCATTTCCTTTATGTTATTGGCATTGAAAACACTCAGCCAAACATCAAAAGCAATCAAGCAAAACTCAGAAAATCAGAACAATAGTTAGAAAATCAGAATTCATGAGTTTGGACAACAACTGTTTGACGAAATGTCAACACTTTGAAAAATAAGTTTTTTAGGGTTACATTTAGTAGGAATATCTCAAAATTGGCATGTTTTTGCATGAAAGTTAAAAAATAATCATATCTTAGTCTTATTCCATCTCCACACTCCTCCTCACATGCTAAATCTACCATTTGCTACCCTGTTTCAAATTCACAAGTACAAATTTGGCTTAAGCCACTTTTGCACATGTGGATTTGAACCTCAAACTTTTAAATTTGAATTCTAAGGTAGGGGCCTAACTCTATAGCCTTCCACCCACTTTCTATGTCTTATTCCCACCCACCCCAGGTGGGGTTTTATATTGTCGAATGAGCGGGAATTCTAGTTCTAGCTACTTATTCCCACCCACCCAATGACTACTCTCCCACCCACCCGATTGCCAGAACTATAACTCTCACTTGCCCCTACTATTTGACAGTCTCTTACTAGTCATTATGAATCAACTAAAGTTCAAATTATTTCAAAATATGTATTAAGGTGGTGTATTAAGAACAAACTTCAATTCATTTGAATAATCTATGGTTTATCTAGGAATGGAGAAAGTCTACCACATGCATATATCTACATGCATAAAAAATATAATCTTGTGACATCAACATTACATCAACATCATAGTGGTATATTGCATGATTGCTTGTCTTCAATCTTTTTTTATTGCCACTAAATTGGCTTGCTTAAGGGCTTGACCAAAAGAAAATAAATCCTTATCTAGCAAGTTCCCAGTTGATCTCTTGAACATTTTCCCAAACATAAATATATCTTATTGAAGCAAACCTTTCTTAATTAATAAAACTCTACCTAATCATTTTTGTAGGTGAGGTTCATATCCACACATTATAGGGGAGAAGACCCAGTATTCGCTAGGGCTAACTTCGCGCAATTGTAGAATTTTTTTTTTTTAGGCTGCAGGAATCGGGTAGCACAACCCCATATAAACTGCAGTGCGCCTGGTAAACTTTTGAGCGCGACACCCCTCCACCCCCCGGGTGGGGAGACTAGACCTCGTGACCAACCTCCTACAACAGGAAAGATTTAGCCAACCGAGCTAGGGCCCCAACCCGCGCAATTGTAGAATTCAAACCGTACGTCAAATCAATTTTTTTTTTTTATGGGTTTTTTTCGCTCACGAGTTAAGTGCTTATAACTAAGGTTTTGGCTTGTGGGCAATTCAGTCGAATGTAGGAGTGTTTGATATGCGCACAGGGGTCAAAAAGTCACCTTTTAGACGTGTCGTCTAATTGTCGCCACCTAATGTCCCAGTATCCGCCCGCTATAATTTCAATCAATTATAACTGTTTTGTCATTCAAATCCACTCAAAAGTCAATGGGTTTCATTCACTTTAGCACTTAATGAACAACCATTGGTGTTTTTGTAATTATTTATTCAATAAAATAATTTTTTTTTTAATAGATCAAAGTGAATTTTTTTTTGGGGGGTTAAGTGAGCATGGAGGTGGCGGTAATTCAATGGGTGGGAGTAACTGGACTTCTCCCTATTCACTTGTCACTTATGCTAAAGTAACCTTTCACTTTTTAATAAATACAAATATAAATCTCTAAACATACCCTTGAACTTGATAGATAAGAAAAACAATCGTCAAACGAAATCATTGTTTGACAAATCCAAATTTCCTATATACATATAGTACATCAATTTATAACAGCTGTTGTTACAATCTTTTCTTCACCAAATTTTAAACTATTTTATCAATTGTCACATCAATTACACTCTTGGTTACATTATCATTATTCAATTCCACCCCTACCTAGAATCCGACCATGATTTAAGTTAATTATTTATTTGAGTGAAAATTGTCAACGAAAGCATTTATTTTCTATACAACCTTCCTACTAAAGTGCACAGAGAGAAGGTGATGTGTGAAGTTACCGTGCTGAAAAGTTGTGTCAGTGGGAGGCAAGCGTTTGACGTGTGTAGAGTGTAGGTCCCACTTACCATCACACTCTCGGCAATGAAATCATTCATTTGAATCCCGCCTGCACAAAAGTGAAACAGCGAGCACCTTGTGAAAGCTAAACCCGTCTCCCATGAACGCATTCAATCTCTGCCTTTCATATACACCCCACCAACGGAGGGACGATGCCAATGTCGCTGCTAATGTCAGATGAACAACCTCCTCCATCCCACGAGGAGCAAGAGGAGGCGGCCTTCCTCACTTACGAGGAAGCGTCGATGCAGCAGAGCAGCCATTTCCTTCACAGTCTGCAGGTGCCTATTTGTTTTTATTTTCACATCTCTATTTTTTTCATTTTCTTTTGTCTCTGGTCCACTGTTACAAATATATTTTGTTTTCAATTCTCTCTTTTATGTGATTATTTATTTGGTTAACTGTCTAGTTTGAATCAATCTTCATCCACCTTATATTTCATGAGTTGTAAGAATCTACATTTTCGTTATCATGAATGGTTCAGTTAACAGTTAATACTTATTGCATTTAGATGAGCTGGATTCTTGTGAACATGAAATATGGGTGGACGAAGACTGACTTAAAACTATACAATTGAATCCCAATAAATTACCACATAATTTGGTACACTGCAAAAGCAGAACATTTATGAATATTCAATTCACTCTGTTTTTTTGTTTTTTGTTTTGTTTCCTGTTGTTTGTACATTTGTTTGCAAATATTTAACATTGGTATGAGCAGGAGCTGAAGAACTTAAGGCCGCAGCTCTACTCTGCAGCAGAATATTGTGAACGATCCTATGTCAACAATCACCATAAACAAATGTATTACTCGTTACTCTTGTATTGTGTTTTCTATTTGAATGTAGTTGCATGCATTATGTCGATAAATGTTGTCCTTGCCTCTTGGCAGGGTAGTGGAAAATCTGAAAGACTATGTGGTAAAGGCTCTGATAAACACTGTAGACCATTTGGGTTCTGTCTCCTACAAGCTAAACGATCTTCTTAGCAATCAAATTAATGACATTTCTTCCACACAGCTTCGGATCACCTGCCTGAATCAGGTATGTTTATACTACACATTTTTAACTATATTGTGTCTACCTGTATCTTGTATATTTTAACACAAATATTTGTACTTTCAAGTATTCTTGCTTTATGTAATTTAGGGCTTGTCATTTTATTTTGTTGCACTACTACTGAAATTTTCTACTGCATTTTGCACGTCACAGGAAAACTATAGTATAATAAACACATATTGTCGCTTGTCTAGGATGCTAACCTCTAGTTATGACTAAGCTCCTAAGACATTATTGATATAAATCCTTACCGTTTTAGTTGGAGTTGATATTTCTATTTTGCTCCCAATCAACAGCACTTGTATAAATTGGCTATGAAAATGGGAGTGTCTCGCCTCCTATACATGGTGGCATAGTGCAACGTAAAACGTAAATGAGATAAAAAAATATAAAATTAAATACTGACAATGTTCTATATCAATGCATTTATTACTATACAACTAATCAATTGGTTGTGAAAAATGGGGTAGTTTGGCACTATCGTCTGAAATAAATCGTGCAAAGAAAACAATATAAAAATATTATTCCATACCAGCATTTTCTCTATGCAAAGGGATCTATTAACGGGTGGAGAGGTCGCATCGAGCAGGGCTTCCCACTTCCACTCAACCAAGACTTCCATGAAAGTTGCCTTGTGTGGCTACAAGGAAAAGTAGACTCTTAAGCAAGAACACTTCATCAGTTGTTTTGCAGCAGGAAATCATATGCAGGCATGCCAGAAGAGGGCTAGAACTTTCCCATAGCTGCTTTAGAGATTTATTGCCAAGTGGCACTATGGATGTGACTGGCATTTCTTTAGTGTTTTTCATCTGATCAATTTTCTGCAAATGGTCTCTGATTTTTCTTGGACAGGGCTCAGGATTGAAGGAAATTTTCTCACAAGTGCATTGGACGAACTTTGTGCTTAATATCTCATAAATTTTCTTGGCAACACTGGTTGAGATGAATCCGGTGTTTCCCCTCCATGGGACCACTAAGAAAGATGATCATTATAAACTTTCTGTTGGAGTTGCCTTGAGAGAAAAATGCCTCATCTTAATTTATCTTTCTATAGCTTAAGGTTCTGAGGCTTTGATGCTCTTGCGGGAAGTAAGCGCTTTTCACGTTGGCGACACAGTAACTTTACTTCTATTCCTAATGCCTCCTGAATAGGATCAGCGATAAGCTTCTACGTACCCAAAAATACTGGATTTTTCCTCCCATACATATCTGCATTTATTATCTTTTCAGTTGGCCAGGTGCTATATGACTTTTCAAAAACAAATTCACCGTGTAAGTATAAAAATGGATATCTTTCCAGGCCAAGAAAATGTAAACAAAGAGTTATCTTTTCTAGCCAGAAGAATGGGTTCAAAGGGTCACTCCCTGAGGCCAAGCTTTTATTGGATGTGCCACAGGATATAACATTCAAGTAGATAAGTGTGTGTGTGTATACATACACATGCACACATATCTACTTGAAGGCTATATCCTCAAAGAAACAGGAAAGGTCAGGCTGGATGGGGCTGGGGTCCATACCATAGGTCCTATCCACCAAATAAGGGTAGTGATAATGTAACAGGCTTGAGCAACCTCTAATGCATCATGCAAATTGAAACACCACATTCTCACCATCTAGGTAATGGCATAATACTTGTTCTCAAGCAATGATAATCATGTCTATAGTCCACTTGCTAGTCATAAATTGGTTATGCATAATATGCATCACAGTCCAGACTACTGTGGTAGAGGAACTTCAAACAGTAATGAAAAATAATAGTAAAACTAGGATGCAACAGCTATGGAAAACTGTGCTGGTCAACCTTTTTTCTGGCAGCATTGCATTCCAAGAATGTCTGAAAAGGCCGACTCTCATTTTCTCTTACCTGAACGTAAACTTGCTGTAAACGATGTGAAATCTGCCTCAAGATTTTTGAAACAGTCTTCATGAGAGCAAAGTGGTCTAGATGTCTCCCAACCAAGTCTTTGGCTCATAAATGTCCAATTCTTTTGCAGTAACAAGCCAATAACTGTGTTGTACTTCTGTAATTATTGCACTGATACTGTAAGCTATTTATTCTCAAGCATTCGGGGGTGGTTCCATGTTATCATGTACAATTTTATGCATTAAGGGGCCTAATCTCGTGTCCAGAAGATACTATATAGGCCTAATTTATCATTTGTCAAATCATATTTAGACCTGGTATAGATGGCTTGTAAAGGTCTCTGAGTGGCTTCTTGGGCTGTATGGTTTTTTCTCTTTATTATCTGGCTTCTTTTGGCTGCATTCATGCTGTTCTGTACCACATCTAACATCATCTGAACTTTGTGAGTGCCAATTTAGTAATCCCATTTAGCAACTGTAAGTAAAAGAGCTTGAAGACTTGCAGTGCTTCCAGCAATTGGAAGAATTTAAGTTAATTTTAGAAGAAACTTAATCAGGCCCTTTGCTAATCAGTGGGCTTGGGTACAATAACACAACATGAATGTGCTTTGATTTACTAGTTAAAGTGCAACATTAACAATATTGTATCACTACGTGCTATGAGGAAGCCGAATTGGCCAAGTTAAACCTAAAAATGTGAAAATTTCAACATTAAAATCAGAGGAATATACAAGTTTGATATCTTACCATCCAAAGTTGAATTGGGCTTATCAATGATTTACTTCAAAATTGGCTTTCAGCATTTGTAATTTATTTTTTCCATTTCTGCTCTCTTTTTTAATGAGTACTAACCTTCTAACTGTAGGCTTAGATTTGCATTTTAACAGGAGTTAATAATGCTGAAACTTGAAATTAAGCTAAAACTTCCAGTTGCATCCCTTCATAGAATGATATAGCATGTGGAAATTGCAGAGGCTCCTTAAATGCCAAGAATATATCGATAGGGAGGGTCTCATGCAGCAGTGTTTGGTGGAGAGGAGTCCAAGATACCACAAGCATTATATTCTTCCCCGTAAGTTGGAAATTTGTTTCTACTTTATATGTAGGCTGTAGGTGTGGTGTAATGATTCCAGAATAGCCACAGGTGATAATGAATCCAAACCAACTAGAATCATGATGACAAACTGTGTCCTTAATCAACAAAGTAGCTTGCTTGATCATGGTTCTCTTTGCATTCATATGCATGTTTTTGAGTCTGTTGTATATTCAAGTCAATCTAATCCCATCTTCTATTCTCATATATCCTGTAACAATAGGCTCAGTAATTGAAGAGTCTGAGGTCAGTGCAGAAAAACTGATGGAGACTGATCAAGATGATGAGCAGACAACACCTTCAGGAGTGTATCGAGGTAGCTTTACTTGGTTTGATCTCTCTTTCT
Organism: Sequoia sempervirens; assembly: GCA_007258455.2. Taxonomy (NCBI): domain Eukaryota; kingdom Viridiplantae; phylum Streptophyta; class Pinopsida; order Cupressales; family Cupressaceae; genus Sequoia; species Sequoia sempervirens. The sequence goes on from VDFB02113351.1 coordinate 118,851, forward strand.
TCATTTCCTAAGACTTGCTTTTGATGTGTACTGAAAGATATTTACATCTGCAAAACTAGCTATGCCTTGCAATATATTGTTTAAATAATTTTTTGTGAATTTTGTTAATAGAAATTCAGGGTGCAACAAAGGCAAATTCAAATGCTTCCTTCAGGTAAAATTTACGATGCAATCTTTTGAGCATATGAGCATGAAATATGTAATACAGTATTTTTTTGAGAAGTTTAACTGATTTTGCAGAGTCAAGAATAATCATGGTTGTTATAGAAACAATGTATAATTATTTGAATGATGTACGTGAACTGTTTCTTATACCTACAGAGATGAATCTGCGTTGATGCCTTCAGCTATGGGACCTGGATCATTCTTCTTCCTAGGTATTTTCATCAAACTTTGTTCATTCTAGAATTGCTCCTTGCAGGAGCTTTTCGAAGTAAGATTTATTGTTCTTTTGTGCATTCTAGTTTTGAGATTCAAGCAGGTAGTGAACTCTTGAAGTTCATGGAGAAGATGGTCCATTTTTATTTTAATTGGCTTCATTTATAGCTTGAATTGGTATGCATCCTCAAGATCCTGAACAGTGTGGCATTTTCAATGCTTTTCATAATTGTGGCAGACACTGAAGTTCCTATTCCATCAGTTTCTTCACAGTATTCTCGAGTTCATTCAGCACGTCTGTCTCCTGGTTTGACTACTTCAAGTTCCTTTGCTGCTGGACGGCGGGTAAGATCAAAAGCTCTGACAAAAATGCTGCAGTTTGTCCTAGACTGTTCTGATTGCACGAGTGATTATTCAAAGAAGGCACAAGAACTAACTAATAGTTTGTCCCCAAATTAATCTCAAAGTGTACATATAGCATTTACATTGTTTATGGAAATGCTGAAATGGATTAATAATGGAAAATTCGCTTTTTGAGAATTCACTGCTTATATCTATCCTCATCATTAGATATGGTTTCTGATTTTGACCTCTTTGTTTGAGGTGGTTGGATGTTTAGTATGATATCCATGGTTTTAGAAGTAAACTTAAAGGTAAAAAGAGGCTCAACTTGTTTATTTATGCAAATTCAGTTTTATACAAACAACTTTATAAGAAGGCATGCTTTAATGCAAGATGCATGGCTTTACAAATAAGGTCTTGAGGCCCAACATTAACTATTTGTGCTTTGTTAGCCTTATATGAGCAATCTTCTATGAGGCCATACATTATGACAAGAACAAGAGTTGTTTGGGGGCCTGCATCTTTGGTCATTCCACTTGTCAATAATACTCAGAGAGTACATTTATTGCTCGCATTCTTTTTGGAAGGATGTAGAAATACTGCTGTTGTGGACTGACCTCAACCAGTACATATTCAGTTGATTTTGCAGGGTTAAGAGATTATGTTCTGGTCTTTTATGGCCTCATTGCAAAATGACAATCACCATGCATTAATGCTCCAGTGGGAACTGAGCTAATCATTTGGAGTATGTGTTTTGATTCTGAGATTTGTATAAAAAATTGAGAGTTTAAATATTAATCCTTGGTCATCCGTTGGGACGAATTGTATTCTGTTTGATTGGAGGCTTGAGGTTTTAGAATCTATTTATTTCTAGAATTATACAGCCCTGGACATTTTAGTATTTTACATCATCTACAACAGTACTGAGTTATGACTGTTTGTGCGATTTGAAGCTTTCATAGGATTTGAGGTTTTAGAATCTATTTATTTCTAGAATGATACATTCCTGGACATTTTTGTATTTCACATTATCTAGAACACTACTGTGATGGCTATTTGAGTGATTTGAATCTCTCATAGTCCAGTAAGCCAATCAGCTTGGACTCACGCTATAATTATAATATTATTTGGTGGATTGCTATATGTTCCCATAGTTAGTTTTTCCAGGTACAAGTCACAAGCTACAACTATGATTTCAGAACATCGCAACACTATCAATATCATATTATATTGATGATATTTTATATTCAATTGAAGAGCATGATCAACATGTGTTGTACAATGGAGTTTTCAGTTTGGGACCCAACTACCAGAATTCACATTCTACAATTTTATTAAAGGGAAGAGCTTATATTAGGTTTATTAGATAAACTTAAGAGTGTAAGCTGCAGGAACCCAAAATATTCTGTAGAATAATATACAATAGCTTGGGATTAAGTTTCAAAGAAGATACCAAATTAGATAATCTCAACAAGAAGTAAATATTGAAATATCATTGGCTGAAACTTAAGGAGTTCATAATTATTTTATAAATTGGAAATTTCAGAATCTGGTATTTGTTCCATTTCTATATTGACACTAGAAGTCTTCTATTTCGTAATGCTTTTATGGGTGAATCTAAATATGTACCTACACTCCTTTCAGTAATGGCTAACATGAATCATATACTTTCATCATCCTGTTTCTTGTTAGGCTTCCCTTTCGTATCAATGAAAACAGTAAAACTCTTAATGCATTTGACATCACAACAATGGAAAACATTTGAGCATATCAACCGGGAGAAATTGAAGTCTTTCTGAAACTGACTAATTGATTATCTTTGTGAAGCTCATATGGCTAATAGTTTTGGATCACATGCCTATTGGATGTGTCACTCAGTAGCAGGAAGTAATTATTTAGTCTCACAGTAAGCTCCCTTTTTTTAATTCGTTTTGCCCTAAAAAGCATAGATTTGAAGGATATTGAACTGTTAGAAGTTTTTTATTTTTATTTTAAACATTAGGCCCATCTAATTGGTATATTCCTCTACTTTTAAAAATCGTAAAAATGTTATGCAAGCTGGATTAGCTGACAAATGCATCACTGTAGCGATATGTCTTATGGAGGGCATTTCCAGCAGGGATAGTACATAGAATATTTAGCAGAATGGATTCCCTAGTGAACGAATTCAATGAATGATTCAATCATGCGCTAGGATGGGTATTTACTATTTCACTTCAACTTGATACTGTTTTGTCAATATTGGGTGATAACATTTTTTTTTCTTAAATGGTTTTGGTGTTTAATGTAGTCAAACTTAGGGAATCAACTGAAAGTTGACTTTTTCCTTGCAGAAAGCCTTCACAAAACACCTCTGTTGGAAAATGTTTGTTATACACCTTGCATAATAATAATGCTAAAAATGTAAAATAGATATTTAATTATGGTGCATCTTAGAGATGTGGACATTAGAATAGGCCAGGCATTCTTGAAGACACTTTATGTTGTATGTAACATTGGGTTAAATATTTAATATGGATGTCACATTGGAAAAACATTTAATATTGGGAAAACTTAGTACGAAAAAATTAATGTGTGGGCCATGGTTTAGAAGCACATGGTTTATCTAATACCAATTAGCGGTTTTGTGCAAGCTTGTTTCTATAACACCAAGCACGAGTTTTGTTGAGGTTGGCTTGTTGGCTAAGGTTGGATTGAGTATCTCTTGTAGGTTGCATATGTGGAAGCATGGATTGGGATGTGTGGCTACATGGCTCTCTTTTGCTTTTGTTGAGGTTGGCTTGTTGGCTACGGTTGGATTGAGTATCTCTTGTAGGTTGCATATGTGGAAGCATGGATTGGGATGTGTGGCTACGTGACTCTCATTTGCTTGTTCACATGGAGGAATGCAACTAGGGTGCTTGATGCTTTAGAGGCATTGCGTGGAGACTTTGCATGTGTATTGTTATCTTGTTTCTTGAGTATGTGGGTGCTTTTGGAGGCTGGGTTTGTTAGGAATTTGCAGGTAGGTATAGAGGGTCGAATAATCAATTAAATGCAAAAATTAAACACATAACATAATTAAACAGAGGAATAACAATTCACAAAAATAACATAGGCGAAAAACAACAATGTTTAATGCATAGTTACGAGACTCGGACTCGCCTTAGACTCGGCTAGGGTGACTCGACTCGCCTCAAACTTGGCTAGGGTGACTCGACTCGGGACTCGGGACTCGGCGCAGACTCAACAAAATGAAAAAACCCTAGAAATTTAGAGATTTTTAAGGATTTAAAACTTGTTTCATGCACCCTTTATTAAATAGACCTTAAATACACAATAACATAATTAAATAGAAGAAAATTTGATCACATACACAAGTATACATTGATCACTAAAGTATAAACGCATAGTTGAAGGAAATACACATACACAAGTATACTACTATTATGTCGTTAATAAATTTTTACCTGGCTGCAATGTCATTTGAGTAGTCTTAGTCTTATGCTCCAAATTGATTCAAGAAAGGTGGAAGTGTTAAGCTCCAAATTGCCAATACTTAGTATATCTATAAAGTATAAATTGTCTCTATCACATTCACAATAGAAAGGACCCTTGTTGGAAGTATTATGCTCTAAATTACCAATACTTAGTGAATCTAGATCCATAGTTAGTAATACTAATGGTTGAACAAAACTTGTCCCAAAAGCCATAGGAAAATGGGCAAAGTTAATGGGTAATAATCAATGTGCTATGCAGGAGGCTATCATACTGTCAACTGATTACCTAAGCCCTCCCCCATGTGCTCTTAAACTGGTGAGGGGAAGTCTAAAAGAGCTTACATTGTTTCTTACCATTGAACTTAATGCAAAAGATATTCCACATCTTGAACCACCAAATGGTCATGTGCCGAAATTTCCTTTCATAATTGGACAAGAGGAAGCCATCCTCCTTCCAAGTTGGATTCAGCATTTACTATACACATCTAGTATGTCTCTTCCTATAGAATTCAAGACAAGTATCATGGAAACAAAATGGTTGAAAACTTCTAGAGGATATAAATCTCCCAACATGTGTTTCTTGTTAGATTATGAGTGGTCACAAGCCGGTTTGTAGTCAACTGATCTTTCTTTCATTGGGTGAAGAACCGATGAAAGAAAGATTAGTTGACTGCAGACTGGCCTGTGACCACTCATAATCTAACAAGAAACACATGTTGGGAGATTGATATCCTCTAGAGGTTTTCAGCCATTTTGTTTCCATGATACTTGTCTTGAATTTTGTAGGAAGAGACCTACTAGATGTGTGTAGTAAATGTTGAATCCAACTTAGAAGGAGGATGGCTTCCTCTTGCCCAATTACGAAAGGAAATTTGAGCACATGACCATTTGGTGGTTTAAGATGTGGAATATTTTCCGCAGTAAGTTCAATGGTAAGAAGCAATGTAAGCTCTTTTAGACTTCCCCCTGCCAGTTCAAGAGTGCATGGGGGAAGGCTTACTTAATCAGCTGACAGTATGATAGCCTCCTGTGTAGCCCATTGATTATAATTTATTACCTATTAACTTTGCCCATTTCCCTATGGCTGTTGGGACAAGTTTTGTTTGGACATTGCTAACTATGGATCTAGATTCACTAAGTATTGGCAAGTTAGAGCATACCACTTCCAACAAGGTCCTTTCCATTTTGACACACTATTAATGTGATAGAGACAATTTATAGATATAAATATTAAACAATGCCGCAGCCTGCAATAACACATAAAAAAATTAACATTCAAAGTTTATATTTTATAATTAAACTAAAAAACCTAGGGTTTGCAACTATAAAACTATTTTTTTACAAGAATTCTTAGGTTTTGTTCAACAAAAAACTTAAACACAACTAGGGTTTGTGCTTTGTAACTTGTTCTTTGTTTCACTAAAACAAAATAGGAAAAAAAAAAGAAAGAAATAAGAGAAATAAAGTTTTGGTTAAAAAAAAACAAAAAAAAACCTTCACTCCCTAGATTAGGCTTGAGAGTAAAAGATCTTCAATGTGGTAAAACTCTCAATGCCCCTCCTTGCTTGTTGGCAGGCTTCTGAGAATGCAATCTAATGATGGATTTATCTTCACTCTTGCTTCAGTTGTCTCTACTTGCTCTCTTGTTTTCCTCCACAGCTCTCTTTTTCTCCTCCTATTTTGCAAGTAAGATGATGAGTTACTTTAGGGTTAGAATAATATAAATTAAAAAAAACCAAGTTAAATAAGCATTATGTTTGCTTTTTTAACTTAATTCTGCTAGCCAAGTCCTGGAGTGGGGACTCGCCTAGACTCGGCGAGTCTGGAGATTCCATAGGACTCGGCGAGTCTTGTCAGGACTCGGTCGAGTCCGAGTCCAAGCCCCCAGGACTCGGCCAGGGTGACTAAACTCGTGACTCGCCGAGTCCCGTAACCATGGTTGAACGTGGTTCACCCAAATCTTGGGCTACGTCCACAAACTAGAGTCCAATATATTATTAACTTTTAGCAAATGCAATTACAATCAACTTGCAGCAATCAAATCAAATCGATATCCACTGCTGTTCACGTGCGCACAGTGCTATATGCGCCTATTGCAACAACCTATGTTTTTCTCTGTCACCAAAACTGTGACTTTTTCCTCGCTATTTTTCCCACGCCTTGTAGCAAATCAAAACTGATTTCCACATGATTATTTACATTCTGCTCGCACGCTGCAGACTGTCCACTTTGTGGCCGATGGAATTCTCCAACATGCAACAATAACTGATCAAATTCTGGGCAGCTTTTAACTGTTTACAACTATATTTTAAATGCAAACGGACAACAAATTTCCTTTATTAAAAATGAGCAAATTTTGCTTTGGGGGCACTACCCCCAGCAGCCCCCGCTAGGGGCATTGCCCCCAAACCCCCATCAAGGGCGCTGCCTCCGGGCCCCCGTTGAGGGGATAATAGCCCTTGGACCCCGCAAGAGGGGCTCCACCCCCCTTGCATTCCCCAGTTAATTGATTTGGGGGGAAAACACGTTGACAAAAGTGGGGAAAATTTAA
>VDFB02113352.1:0-34528 GCA_007258455.2 Sequoia sempervirens
CTTGTGAGCTCACTTGACAAGTGTGTGAGCGAGTGGCAAGTATGCATGCAATAGGTGTCTGAAGTGATGAGGACACGTCTCAATGCTAGGAAGTGAAACAAAAACATAAGAACCCTAATTAAACTTAAGCTATGAATGTGAATAGGTCAATCCTGGAAAGGTGATTAGCTAACTAGGTGGATAATGACTCTATTTACACTAACACCCCCCTTAAGTGCAATTTAGGGAGTAATGTATGCAAAATGATGAGTCCCGGCTACTAGGCCATGATAGGTACTCGTACAAATTTCTCATAAAATGTGGTAAAGGAGAAAAACCCAGTGGGAAATATAACTCCTCTCCAAAAGAGAAATGGTGTAAATGCAATGGAATGTACAAGTGAAGAAGATAAGTGGTAGATGGAGGACTCATCATGACCCCCCAAGGACTACTTCTAGCACAAAGTACATTGGATATTCCCCCGTATGAGAGAAAAGAAAGAAAGTCTATGTGACCTCCCTAGAGAAGTGAAGTAATAAACTCCATGTGAGGTAATGCTTCCTCCCAAAACTGATAGAAGAAGAGAAACCATGCAACCTCCCCTCAAAATGATGCATGTAGCATTGGTAGATGCTCGACACTAGATGTTGAAGATGATCATTGATTGCTGACCAACATTTCTCCCCTTGGGAAGAAACAACACTACAAATGTGTGCAAGATGACTTCCCATTCAGAATAGGAATATGCAAGAAGTAAAATCAATGTCTCTGAATTTTGCACATGATCCAAAGACTAATATGAAGCCAATGATGCTTTTGAATGATGCTCAAAGATCTCCAAGCCAATGTTGATGTGTGACAAATGCTAATAAGATGGATCAGGTAGCATATGGGATTTAGGAACTGGGACCACAGATGTATGGTGTTAACTAGACTGATGAGAATTTGGTACTACTGCAGATGATGACTAAGTCGAATAAGTCAACTCATGAATATCTACACAATCTGTCCCGATGTAAGATGATGAAGGCAAGGCAAGAGCAAGATCCAAAGATGGCAATGGTGATGCAACTTTATCGAAGTTGGCATCAAAGAGAAGATGAATGCCCTCAATAGTGTCATCCAAATCTACAATATGGGATTCTGCAAACAAAGATATGATGTCTGGTAGACATGCATCCCAATGTGGGGGATGTAGATGACGATAACAATGTCTTGATGCAAAGAATCATTGGAACTCATGGATGAGTCAATATTGGATGCAAATGTGGCAACAAGTGATTCAGGTTTTGCAATCCTGAATAGATGTTGAAAGAGATTATGTGAGAAATGAGGCTAGAATGCATCCCCATGTTGATTACTCCCACAATTTGTGCACTTCAGTTTGCAATTCATAGACATGGTCTAATTATTAGCAAATATCAATGTAAAATGCTAGTATACCCCACAAATGATTACTGATTTGAGCCCCCAAATTATGGCACTTCATAATCTAGTGTTTTTTTACAATGCAAATAAGACCAATGGATTGAAAATGAAAAAATATGAACTTTTGAAGAACACAGCACTCAATTTCGAGTTACCAATCAAAAGTTATTACAATATTTTATTTTTCCATCAACAGTAGCCTAGACACTTATGATTTAGTTTTTTCCAAAATTTTCTTGCTATATGCAAAATCTAAACACATACCCAGAAAGTTTTTTAACATTGCAATCAAAACCCAAAAAACGTATTTCTTTCCAACTTGTTGAAGATGCAATTTGATAAAAATAAAAAAAACTTCAACCTGCAAGAAAAAATGGTCACGCGTTGTTATTTTGACAGCATTTTTTGCAAATTTTTTATTACTAAATGCAATAAATAACAAATACCAAGATGGTTTTTGTTGCTACAAACAAAACCTAGAAATTGTTTTTGTTTGAAGTGTAGAAGATGTGAATTTGATGCAAAAATAATACACCAACAAAAAACAAACGACTACCAAAGTAGCCATGCATGACAGTGTTTGAAAGGAATAACACACAAAACAGATGAAATTAATTTTTAGGAGGCTGGCCCCTCACAGTACACTTCCCTTTGAGTAGGGCTATGCGAGGAATCACCTTAGATAGGAAGGGCATTACTCAGCTCACATTCTGCATGTTGGGAGAATGCCAGGATAAAAGAAGTGCATAGGTAGCCCAAGGTAGAGCAATAAAAGCACAATGGAATGCTCTATCCATAAATGAAGAGGTGTATGAAGTACAGCTAAGACCTTTTGTATAGGCAAGGTGGATGAGGTAGGAAGGTAGGACTGAACAACTGACTAACCCTCCAAATGTGCAACACTTGTGAACTCACTTGACAAGTGTGTGAACAAGTGGCAAGTATGCATGCAATAGGTTTCTCAAGTGATGAGGACGAATGTCAAAATCCTATGAAGTGAGACAAAAGCATAAGAAACCTAAGTAAACTTAAGCTATGAGTGTGAATAGGTCAATCCAAGAAAGGTGATTAGCTAACTAGGTGGATAATTGTAATGTCCCCTTTTTGGGATAACCCTGAATCTACCCCAATTTATCAATTTGAAGTGATCGCCTTGGTTTTGGGGATGTTTATAGAGTGAGTAGGCCCCTTTGTTTGTTGACGTTGGAGTCGGTGAGGAATCAGTTCCTTGAGTCTCTTTAATAGAGTGTAGAGTGTGATCACACCATAATTCTCTGGTGATGGCCTCAAGCCTTCCCTCTCATTTTATCCTTGTTGTAGTGGGCGTATCTCTTTTATAGAAACGTGTACATTTACCACTTGAACATTCCTCCATGGAATTGGCTTCCCTTTAGGCCCAACCTTTAATTAATTAATTTATTAGTCGCTTAATTTGTTAGTAGTTGATTTTATAGGTCGGCTTCCTTTGGACTTGTAGGGTGTTTATTCTATAAATTGCATATATTGTCATTATTTGAATCACGTCATGCTTAAAAGAATAATGGTAAAATTGGTAATCATAGTATAATTATATTTAAATCGTATTTGCTCATGTTTCGTTATATATATTTTGATGTATTTGGTACCATCCCCCCTATTTTGCAGCGGTCCTCCCTTCCTAAATTTGCTTGTCCCCAAGCAACTTTTAAATTAGGGTGATCAAATATCTCAAGCCCTTCCCAAGTTGCATCCTCAGTGGGTAGTCCTTTCCACTTGATGAGGTACTCTTCAATAGTCTTGTTTCTTAATCTTTTTTCTCGCACATTAAGTATAGTTTCTGGTTCCAAGATCAGTTTGCCTTCATCGTCTAATGGTGGTAATTCGGGGCATGGAATGATGTGTTGCCCCAACACCCTTTTGAGGCGAGATACATGAAACATGTTGTGGATTCTACTGTTTGTGGGAAGTTCCAATTCATATGCCACCTCTCCAATTTTCCTCAATATTTTGTACGGTCCATAAAACCGAGGCTTAAGTTTCTCGGCTCCACTGATTTTGATAGATGACTGTTTATATGGTTGTAGTCTCAAAAAGACCATGTCTCCTATCTCGAACGTTCGTTCCGTTCTTTTCCTATCGGCATATATCTTTTGCTGATTCTAGACATGATGTAGGTTATCCTTAAGTGAATTTATGATGTCCACATTTTGTTGTATGAGATCCTTGGCTCCTAGTACACGGCTCTCTATTCGGATCAAGTCACCAAAGGATGTGACCTCGTATCCATATAGTTCTCGAAAAGGGCTCATCCCTATGTACATATGGTGGGTGGTGTTGTAACAATATTCTCCCAAGTGTAACCATTTAATCCATCCGCCCTGTTGCCTGGTGACAGAATCCCTCAAGTACCCTCCCAAACACTTGTTGATGATTTCCGTTTGTCCATCTGTTTGCGGGTGATAACTGGTACTTGGGGTTAATTATGTCCCTGCTAATTTGAACAACTCTTGCCAAAATATGCTAAGAAAGCGGCTATCTCGATCACTTACAATATTTCGGGGGAAGCCGTGTAGTATAAAAACCTCCTTAAAGAATATCTCGGCCACTTGGGGGGCTCTAAAGCTATGGATATGGCTATAAAGTGTGCATACTTGGTGAGAGGATCTACTACCACATAAATGCAATTTTTGCCTTGTACCTAGGCAATCCTGTTATAAAATCCATAGAGATGCTCTCCCACTTTTGGTTAGGGATGGGTAGCAGTTGAAGCAGCCCTGCGGGAAATGTGTGTTCTTCTTTATTCCTATGGCATACCATACACTCATTAGTGTGTTTCAATACATCTCCCTTAAGTCCCTTCCATGTGAACCTTTCCCTAATTTGTTTGTATGTTTTGAAGTAGCCCTAGTGCCTAGACAATGGGTTGTCATGATAAGTTTTCAAAATCTCCTTCTTTAGCCGTGATCCTGGAGTGAAGAAAATTCTATCTTTGTAAAGAATGAGGTTGTTCATGATTTGATATTTCTCATCTTGTACTTTCCCCTCCATTAGGTCACTTGAAAATTTGTCTTTGGCATACTCAGTAATTAGAGTTGTTCTCCATTTCGTGGATATTGTTGTCATTGAACCAAGGTGGGATCTTCGTGATAAGGCATCAGTTACTATATTGTTTTTTCCTTTTATATATTCAATGTCAAAGTTGTATGCTTGTAGCTTACTTACCCACTTTTGTTGTCTGTCATTCAAGTCCTTTTGGTTTAGGAAGAATCTAAGGTTGTTGTGGTCTATTTTCACGATAAACCTCCCGCAGATTAGGTATTGTCTAAACTTTGCAAGGGCATGCATAATGGCTAGCATTTCTTTGTCATAAACTAAGTATGTTTTCTCTATATCCTTGAGTTTTCTGCTTTCGAAAGCTATGGGGTGCTTGTCTTGCATCAATACGGCCCCGATGCCTTCTCTTGAGGCGTCACAATATAACTCAAAGAGTGAGTTGAAATCAGGTATTGCTAACATGAGACAGGAACTCATCGCTTCCTTTAGTTTTTCAAATGTTGCTTGTGCCTTTTCATTCCAAGAGAATGCTCCCTTCTTGGTTAGGTCAGTGAGTGGTGCAGCTAGCCTTGAGAATCCTTTTACGAATCTTCTATAATAGCTGCATAATCCTAAGAATCCTCTAAGGTGGGTTAAGGTCTTGGGTTTTGGCCAGTTTTGGATTGCCTCAATTTTTTCTTCATCTACCTTAACTCCCTAGGCACTAATTTTGTGCCCCAAGTATAAAATTTCCTCCATGCCAAACTCACATTTGGACAACTTGGCAAATAAAGAATGTTCCTCGAGTATACCTAGCATTTCATCTATATGTTTTAAGTGTTCCTCCCAGGTTCTGCTATAGATTAGTATGTCATCGAAAAAAACCAATAAGATCTTCCTTAGTTGCTTCCTAAAAATGTGGTTCATGCAAGATTGGAAGGTGGTGAGTGCATTAGTTAACCCGAAAGGTAGGACAAGAAATTCGAAATGCCCATAGTGGCATCTAAAAGCTGTCTTTGGTATATCTTCCTCTCTTAATCTGATTTGGTGGTAGCCTGACCTTAGGTCGATTTTTGAAAAATAGACTGCCTCGTGAAGTTCATCAATAAGCTCATCAACTCTGGGAATGAGGTACCTATTCTTTATTGTTTTTTGGTTTAAAGCCCTATAGTCAATACACATCCTCATAGTGCCATCTTTTTTCTTTGAAAGTACAACTGACGAGGCAAAGGGACTGGAACTGGGTTGAATGTGCCCCATCTCTAATAACTCCTTTATGGTTTTCTCAATCTCTTCCTTATACTAGCGAGGATGGCGGTAAGGGGTGGTAACAGCTGGTTTTGTTCCTTCTTCCAATTCGATTGAATGTTCAAAACCTCTTTTTGGGGGAAGACCAGGTGAAATGTCACTGAAGACCTTTTTATGCCCTTTTAGGATTGGTTGTATGTCTATGTGGACTGACTTTCCCTTGGGAGTTGTTTTGTCTAGGATTAAGCATTGAGCTACCCACTCAACTTGGCCATGTCTAAGGGTTCTTTCCATCTTTGATGAGATTACCCTAGGGGATCCATCGGATATTCCATGTAAAGTAACTCTCTTCCCTTCATGTACAAAGCATATCTCTAACTTGGGGATATCAAAGATAAAACAACCCAAGGAATGCATCCATGGGATGCCCAAGATCACATCTGTGTCTCCCATATCCACAACATAGAACTTGTCTTTAACTAGGTGCCTTCCCAAGGTAATGTTAAGTTGGGAGATTTTGTTCCTACTAGGAGTGGTGGATCCATCAGCCAAGGTTACATTGAATCCTTTGAAATCTTCTATTTATAGCCCGAGTTTTTTAACCAAATTTTCATCAATAAAATTGTGGGTAGCCCCACTATCTACTAGGGTCGTTACCTTTTGTCCTTTAATTACTCCTCAGATCCTAAAAGGATGATGCTTGGATGCTTTTGAAATGCAAGCTAGGGTTCCTCCTTCCTCATTACTTTCATCAAATTTTGCCTAATTGCATGGGTTCTCCTCCCCTTCAATTTCTTGGAGCATTGCCTTCCCACAAGCTCGGCTCCTTCTTCCACACCTGTGTCCTAGTCCCCATTTTTCATTGTAGTAGTAGCATAAGCTTTTCTTCTTAAGATCCTTTCAACCACAAACATGATCCGGACCCCAAGGTTCATTGCACTTAAAGCATTTCTCATGGCCTTCCTTTTGTTTGCATACATGACCGGGTTCCCATTTTCCTTGGCAGTCAAAACATAGTCCTTTCCTTCAAAGTTCTTCTCGGTCGTTATAAGGGAGGAATGTTCTTTTGTGTTTGTCCTTCCCATGGAAGTGTTTATCCTTTGATGTTGTTTTACTTGAGGAGGGTTTTCCTCTTGCTTGGGCAGCATCTAGTCGAGTAGCCTTGAGGATTGCCTCTTGAAGTGTGGAGGGGTCTAGGGCGCTTACTAGGCCACAAGTGGCATCAGACAGCCCTTCTATAAAAAGATAAGTGAGTCTATCCTCGGATATTCCCGGGACCATGACTACTAGTCTTTGGAATTCAGTAATATGTATTCTTCAAGGGTCCCCCTTTATCTTATTTTGGTTAGCTCCCTGAAGTAATTTTGGGGATGAGTTTGGTCAAACCTTTCAATGAGTTTTTTCTTGAAGACCTCATAGGCCTTGATATTTTTGTGATCTTGGGTAATTAGGCCATGATGCCACCAGTCATGTGCCCCCCCTTCTAGATGTAGTATTGCGAATGTAATGGCATTTTTCTTTGTCATGGGGCAAAGAGTTAGGTAGGTTTCTAGTTTTTGTAACCATGCATGGGCTGTAATTTTTCCCGACCCATCAAAGTTAGGGATGAACAATTTTCCTATTTTACTTTGTATATCTTTGTTTGGGTGATTATTTCTACCCCAATGATTATTTTTCATCACAACCTCACAATATGCTGTGTAGGGGATGCTTCTTCGAACTTCAGGATCGAGTCTTGCATATTCTAAGGCGAGTTCACGTGCATTTGGATTGTTAATTCTTTCATTTTCCCCTAAAGAACTCTCTTCGGCCAAGAAATGGGGTCCATTGGTACTTGGGTTTGATCCTATTGTAGTGTTATGATTACTTTCAGATTGGCTAGGGGTGCTTTCCCTTTCATGTCTTGTATTAAGGTTGTCTATGTTTTGAAGGGCTTGGAGCATGGCTTGACTAGTTTGTTCATTTTTTTCCATGAATGCTCTCAATTCCTACTGCATAGTCCTCTTCTTTTCTCTTTTTAGGGCCCTTAAAGTTCATTGGCTTGGTTGCATCAACTATTATCCCCCGGGCTGGCAGGATGGTGCTCTGATACCACTTGTAATGTCCCCTTTTTGGGATAACCCTAAATCTAACTTAATTTATCAAATTCAAGTGATCGCTTTGGTTTTGGGGATGTTTATAGAGCGAGTAGGCCCCTCTGTTTGCTAACATTGGAGTCTCAGTCAGAATCGCGATTTCCTTCAATGTTGTCCGAGCACAGAAGTGTGATCTTTTTCCTTTAATTCTTTGGATCGATGGCCTCAACCTTCCCCCGACCCCTCATTTATCCTTGTTGTGGTGGGTGTGTCTCTTTATAGAGGCATCACTTTGTTTACTTGAACCGGTGCATACATAGTTCAGCTTCCCTTTAGGCCCGACCTTTAATTAATTAATATATTAGTCACTTAATTTGTTAGTTGTTGATTTTATAGGTCGGCTTCCTTTGGACCTGTAGGGTGTTTATTCTATAAATTGCATATATCGTCATTATTTGAATCTCATCATGCTTAAAAGAATAATGGTAAAATTGGTAATCATAGTATAATTATATTTAAATCGTATTTTCTCATGTTTAAACTTCGATTATCTGTATTTTGATGTATTTGAGGCTGCCATCCCCCCGAGACATGTCAATAATTACTCTATTTACACTAACACAAAGCATTTGATTTAAACCATACAAATTTACATGTCCATAGACATTTTTTTCCTATCCTTTCACTGCAAAACCTTTTGGCTAAGTCATATAAATTGTTTCTTTCATTTCACCATTAAGGAATGCAGTTTTGAATGTGTTTGTTGTCTTACTTTGTATGAACTCCTTGCTCTTGTCACTCCAAATTCATCAAGTCTCAAATCTTTAAGAGTTTGCTAGATTTGTTTTGTGCATTTTCTCAAAGGTTCGGGTTCATTTATTGGTGCTTCTGTAATGTCCCGCATAGCGTGCTGCCACGTGCCAGCGGATGGCAGAGGCATATAAGTAGATCTCCGGTAGCGTAGTGTGTTACCCGGTATAACACGGGTAGCTTCTAACCACTAGGCCCGATCTTTGGGTGTAGTAGTTGGAACAAATGGTATATATCAAAGTAGAGGTCTCAGGCCGAATGATACAAAGTGTGGTGGGCTGTAATGTCGTAGCAAACCACGGCTTGCGTCGCATGGGATTAGCATGCATCCTCGTAGATGCTCCGATGGGGCCACGTAGCATGCTGCCACCCTTAACACCCTGGGTAGCCGCCCTAACCACTAGGCCGGTCTTTTGGTGTAGTGGTTGGGCCTTAGTTTTTCTGTAAGATGCCTTGTCCAGATTATAAATGGAAAGAAATTTCCAATCTCCTGATTTAACTGACACGCAGGCTATGAAAGCAATTCAAACAAATTGAAAAGCTACATTGCAATTAATAATGAACACACGGAATCATTCGCCGTGTTGAATCACATTGTTGGACACTGGCTGATGAATAAATGAACGCATTATAGATGGCATCAAAAGCTTAGTCTCCAAGCAATGGGAACCGAGATCACATTATTAGAAACAATTTCTAGGCTCAATTCCCAGGTTGCAATAGAGCAGCCTGCGGTTACCTGGAAGGCATTTATAATGTCAATGATTGTTTGGTATGCCACGATGGGCGAAGGATTCATAAATCACGGAAGCCTCATAATACTACAGGAATATTAGGCGATGTTTCGAGGATCGTATGTAGGGAGTGATGGGCTTATAGAAATACCGCGCCGCCGGAGGTGATGCGGCACATTAATAAGCTAGCTCCTTCTATGGTACATGGTGCGAGACTTTGTCACCCGAGGAGTAGATCCGCTGAATGCAGATTTGCTCAGTGCAGGACTCACGTCCAAACTGAGGACATCGGATGGTGACAAATTACTCTAGTCATAAAGCAGAAGCTCCAATCGTCATACCCAAACATGAAAGGCGATCAAATATAAATACTTCTTGATTTGGAGTCGGCCAAAGAACAAATATTATTTTTTTAGTGCCTCCTCCAATTGAGTCGGCTAGAAAAGCACAAATTAATAAATTTAAATGTTATTTTAATAATTTAAATTTATTATTTAATATTTAATATTTAATTATTATTTATTGTCATTTATTTAATGCGGTTGTTTTAAAAACACCAGTACTTCCCTCCCAATTATTCCGTGTTTTAGGACGATGATCCCACTAGAGTCATTTTACTTGCCCTCAAGCAGCAGACTGAATCCTTATTATTGTCCTCGTTCACCTTGACTCCTCTGAAGTGTTCTTAGGCAGACGAAATCCTTGGAGAACAACTTCTCTTCTATATACTTTGACTTTCAATTCGAGTTTGTCGTTGTTGTATTCTCAAAGCGAATGCAGCCATTACAAGATACCTCTACTCACCAATGTTGGTCATGTAGAATTATCTCATCACCAGCGGCCCCTGTAGTGCGACTCCATCATCCGTCAAGCGATTGCATGGAATGAGTGTGTATCACATAGCTACCACATCAAATCCTTCAAAATCCTCTTGCTTATGCAAAGTTTAACTGGCTACTAGCTTCTCATCAAGTAGAATTGTGGGTGGCTCCACCTATCGATTAATATCGTTACTATGCGATTGGTATGGGTCCTCTAATCTGAGAATGATATGATTCTCTGAGGAAGTGATGTGAGGGCGCCTTCCCGATTAGCCTGCACCCTCATCGAAGGAATTTTATATTTCTCCTTCTTAGGTATCTCATCGTCGGGGACTACCTCAATATAATATGAATTTATCCTTTACCCTACACACAGGCCATCAATACGGGTCCACTTCGATGGCAACTGCAATCCCCTTCTGGAAGCTCGTTTCTGGACATCTGGGGAGATCGCGGTGGTGGTTTCAATGGTTGAGGAGTGATCTCGTGCGGTGGCTTCTTTGGCTGTTTTGCTGACACATTCTTGATCATAGGCTTGTTCTTTGTGGAGTCTTCAAGTTTCAAAGCTTTCCGAATGGCATCCTCTAAGGTTGTTGGCTCCAAAGCCCTCACCAAGCCACGAAAAGAATCTGATAAGCCTTCGATGAAGAAGAATGTGAGCCTCTTATCTGAGACATCGGATATCGTCACTACGAGCCTTTGAAATTCTGAAACATATTCATCAATGGTGCCTGTTTGCTTCAATCTTGTTAGTTCCTGGAAGTATGCCTTCGGGTCCTTCCTGTCAAAACATATTCATCAATGGTGCCTGTTTGCTTCAATCTTGTTAGTTCCTGGAAGTATGCCTTCGGGTCCTTCCTGTCAAACCTCTCCGTCAATTTATGCGTGAAATCTACATATGAAGATACTTGAACAAATCCTTGAGTCACAATGCCATGGTGCCACCATTCATGGGCGAGATCTTCCAAGTGCAGAATGGAAAATTTGATAGCTTCCTCAGTCATGGGGCTGGGGGAAAAATGTGTCCAGTTTTTGGATCCAAGATTGTGCAGACATCTTCCCCGAGCCATCGAATGTAGGGAGTGAAAGCTTGCTAATCTTGTGTTGAAGATCTCTATTTCCACGGTGTTGTCTCTCATTACTTCGTCTAGCACTGTAGAACTAATCGAAGGAGATTGCAACTTGAGCATCAGCATCCAGATCCAAGTACTCACGCACAATACTACCATAGCTGCGTTGATCTTCCCCTTCCTATCGGCCTTCTATCTTAGGCAAAAACTTTGGCTGAGTGTGCCTGTGAGTGTGACCATTTGAGGTTCTGCTATGTTCTCCTCCTCCTGAACGTTCTGGATGGCCTTCTTCAGCATTGTTGGATCCTGATTTAATGTTGTTAACTGCCGCAGTAAGCGACTGTATTGCTTGCAGCAAGGTTTGGTTTGTCTAGTCCTGTTGCTTCATGAAAGTGTCCAGCTTATCATTCTGATTCTGATCCCCCATTCTTTCCTTACCACTGCCTCCTATTCCTTGAGCAGCTTCGGACTTCCTCTTCTCTCATTCTATAGCTCGAATATCTCTTTGGCTTAATGGCATAAGACTCTTTCCATAGGTTGGCAGGACAAGTGGCTCTAATACCACTATAGGACACCTTGTCCAGATTATAAATGGAAAGGAATTTCCAATCTCCTAATTTAACTGACACACAGGCTATGAAAGCAGTTCAAACAAATTGAAAAGCTATATTTACACAGAATTAATGAGCACACACGAATCATTACATAAGTATCTGAATCTAGTATTGGACACTAAAACTCAGTGATATGTCTCAAGCAATAGAACCGAGATCTAATTAAAGCAATTTCAAGCTCAGTTTGATTTAACTGGGCAGCCGCTAGTTGCACAAAGGCACATTTATAATGTCCAATGATTAGTTTATGAGTATGCCACGATGGCTGAACTGAAGGTTATGCCAAATCTGGAGGCACTCCCTTAATACCGCACAAGATCTGATTAGCCCATGATGTTCCAGATGCGTCGTTATGTAGGGAAGTGGGCTTATGAAGGCACCCGCACTTGCTCAGAGGTGATCGCCTGTGTCGCTAGCTCCTTCTATGAGTGCCTACGAGCTGTGAGACTGTCGTCGCCCAGGAGAGTAGATCCGCTGAATACACGAATTTGCTCAAAGTTTGAGACTACGTCCAGACCTGAGGACATCAAATGAGTGACTACGTCCTCAATCGTCAAGCAAAGCTCCAAATTTGTCATACCCCAAACATGAAAGGCGATCAAATATAAATACTTCTTGATTTGGAGTCGGCCAAAGAACAAATATTATTTTTTTAGTGCCTCCTCCAATTGAGTCGACCAGAAAAGCACAAATTAATAAATTTAAATTTATTATTTAATATTTAATATTTAATTATTATTTATTGTTATTTATTTAATGCAGACTTTTAATATTTAATTATTATTTATTGTTATTTATTTAATGCAGACTTGGTGTTTTAAAAAAAACACCGTTATTATTTTCCCTCCCAATTATTCAAGTAATTTCGGGGACATTACAGCTTCCACTTCCTTATCAAAAGCTCCATCCTATTGTGTAATGCCCCCGCCATAAACCACAACCTGTGATTGCAGCCTGTCTTGGATTAATGATAATCACTAGCCAAAGAAATGGGAAAGTGACGAACGACTCTTCAAAGGGCTCGATGGGACTCAATTAAGGAAAGACTGACTATGCAGCGATTCCCCAAGAAAATAAATAATTAATAATTAATAGAGTTAAGGGCAACACTTGGTTGAAAGGATGTGTTCCTTGTTGGGATAACCAATGAAGGGATGTGACTCTCCCTACCATGGGAGATATAAAAGGGAGAACAAACGATTGGGGAATGAAATTGGAAAAAGGAAAATAAGAAATATAAGATATCTATTGAAAATAACTATTGTTTTCAACAAGAATATTAATGGGAAGTAAGTTTTATAATATAAATTAGGAATATATACATTATGATTGCATAATGATATTTTATTACCAATTAATATAGTAGATTTCTTTAGCAATCTATTTTGAATTTATATAAGTGTTTTGCAAATAGGGAGGCTAATCAACCTTCAAGTTCACAAGAGGTGAAGTATTGGCCTTTCCTTCATCGAGCACACCACCTCGAGATGTAGGCTCGTAGGCTAAGAGGCGTATGAGTGCTCTTGGGCTTGTTGAGGAAGGCAGTCTTCATGCATTTTATCAAGCATGCCACCCCAAGAAGAATGGAATGGAGCTCCTGCCATGCTTGTGGGTTGGGAGGCAAGTGATTGCTCTTGGGCTTGATCAAGGAGGATGGTGTGCCTCCAAGGTGGACTAAGGGGTGGACTTGAGATCCTGCCATGTTGTGGGCGGAGGGGCAAATGAGTGCTCTTGAGCTTGAGGGTCTTCTCAAGTACGCCACCCCAAGATGGATGGACGGGGATCCACCCTCATAAAAGAAGGACAACCATCCTTGGATTGTAGTTTGCAAACATTTCAATTGAATTCCTAATATGATTGGCTATAGAAATATGCCTTGGAGCAATCAATTTAATGATGTTAAGATGCATTTGAATTCAAATATATGAACTATAGATCTAAATTTTATAATGTTTTAGCTATGATGTATTGCTCTCAATATTATAAGATTTTATGTATTAATATGAATATAACCATAAAGTTGATACTTGTTATTACTAATATCAGTTTTTAGTGGATATTATTGCTTTGCAGGCCTAAAATTAGGAATTTCCCAAAAGGAGACATTACATATTGTCACTATTGAAGTTTCTTGAAACCTATTTTCATCTAATGAAATCTGAAATTCTTCAAGAGGGGATTTCTTCTTCAACATCCTAAGGCATAGATTCCAAAAATTGTTCCAAACCCTACTTATTCCCACTCAAAGTATGGAATCTTGCAATCATGTTCTATCCAAGGAACAAAAAGGAAAACTTTGTCGAGTTGGCTTAACTATAATTCAACACTAGATTTACTTTGAAGGCTTCACAAAACACATCACAAGCAATAAGAAAATTCTAATTGTCTTCATCATACAAGTGATATGCCTTAAAGGAATTAGACTAGCCCAAAAAGAGAGGTTTGCGACTCCGATGATCCAACTTATTTCTTTTCTACTTAGGAATCAAAGCATAATCTGCAGATACAAAAATCCTTAGATGTTGAACAAATGGAGGATGACCATACCAAACTTCAAATAGAGTCATCCCTTGAAAAGTGGATGAAGGAGATATCTTGTGAAGTTAAATAGCTGAAATGGAAGTATTGATTGAAGGGGATTGAGCCATCCCTACTAGCACTAACCATTGGAGTGCGGTGCAGCTCTTGTGCACCAAGGCCCCTGCTAGGGTACAGTGCCACCCCCACCTTCCCTTCAACCTCCACAAATCCTTGCTAAATCTACCCTTCAATTTTTTGCCACTCAGACCTATTTGATCCAACCTGCCAGTAAGATGAAAATGAAATATAAGGGTTGGAGCCTATCTTATTAAGCTACTTTTTTTCTGGCACATTTTCTAACATAAGAACTTTACCAACATGAGAACATTTCTGGCACTAAATTTTTTTGGGCTTGAACACAAACAAAGAAAAACCTATTGGCTAATTAGGGGAAACGTTATTTATACTTCAATAAATTAAACTCTCCTGGCAGATCTATATGTATTAAAGTTTAATAAATTAAAATCTCCTTGCAAATGGATATGTATTTATCTTAATCTTTTTAGGAAAAGGTTGAAAAGAGATCTAGACCTTTCATTAGGGGCCCACAATTATTGACACAATAGAATTGCATGGAAAAAACCTTGCCTTCACTTATTCTAAGGCATTGTAATTTCCCGAGGGTTATTGGAAACACACCTAAGTCAGAAACGAGATTTTTTAAATTTTGACTAATAGATCTATGAAGAAGCTAATGTTTGTTAGCAATATTAAATATTAGTTATCTGTCCGGATCTAGTCATAGATCCCTTGTCATAGGTTTGTTAGTATAACATTTGAATATCACATGTATAGGATAATATAATATTGTTATATTGATTGTGCAAGTTTTTGTAGGGATTGTATTACGAGTTGTTAGAACAACTCATCTATGTAAAGGAGTAGATATAGGAGCTATCCTATAATACAGGAGATGTAAGTCCTATAAACTTATATTATATTTCATTGAACAAAAAATAGACGCATGGTATTATTGTAGTATTCTGAATTTCAATAATGTTTTGATAAGCAGGGAATAAATAGTAGATTCATACGGCTATTTTTACAGATATAAAGTTAAACATTGTTGATAAAAAGTTTTTTTTCATAGGCAATTACTAACATCAAAGTTCAACAGAAAAGAAAACTTACTTAGCTCTAAAGCAATGAAATTTTCCAAGGGTTAAGTTTAAAGTTGTCAAAGTTAAATCCAAGAGTGCTGATGAGCACCTTGTTGCAGATGACATTTAAAACAGACAATAGAACAGAGAAGCTTAAAGCTCCAATTGTTACAAGCTGAATTTTGCTGCTCTCTGTCATTTTTAACTCACTTTTTTTAAAACTAACTCTAATTAAACTTGAAATGCCAAAACTTTCAGATGCTTCTGGCATTATTATTCACCTGAATAAAAACACAATGAATGCTAGCTAAAATTTTATGCCATTTTCAGGTCCAGAACAAATTTATACAAAAGATTAAACATCTGAAAGGGATTTCTAAGATTTTGAGGAAAGAATGGCAAAGGAATTCAAAAATTCCACCTACCAATCAAATGCTGCAACCCCTATGTGTCTTTTTGCCTCTGTGAGATAACTTTTCCAGCAAGTTCCCCAAAGTGAGACAACATTTCCAGCATTTTGGGGGCTTGAAAGCCCACAGGGAAAAGCCTATTGGCTAATTACATAAATGCCACATCAGTTTGTACCAAAATTGAAAACTACCTAACTGAAACCTAACTATGCATTCCACAATCTTGTTAAACTAACTACACCTTAGGATCAACCTAGGTCTTCTTACATCGGATTCCCAGAATAGTCACTAGGAAACTTGGATACAAAAACAGTGGCCCATTCCATGTACCCTTATACCTCCCACTTACTATAACTATATGTAATATAGTCGTGTCCTTGTTCATTAGTCCCATATGTTATTTCAAAATACAATCTCCATAAACTGTTCCTGTACCCTTATCGTGATGAGCACAAGGTAATATTGAGAGGGGGGTGAATCAATATCTAACAATCTTTTACTTTTCAAACTCAATTAATTACATCAACTACACATATGCAAGATTTAGCAATTAAGTACACAATGAGAACACAGGATTTACGTGGAAACCCTTTGAAAGAAAAACCACGGCAAAATATTGCTTATATATTATAGATTAATCTTCTTCTTCTTCTTGTAGGCTCCAACCTACTGGAGACTCCAATCTCCACTTGACAGAAGTATAGACTCCAACCTAACAAGAGGCTCCAACCCCCACACAAACTGAGCTCCAACCTAACAAGAGGCTCCAACCCCCACACAAACTGAGCTCCAACCTAACAAGAGGCTCCAACCCCCACACAAACCAAGCTCCAACCCAACAAGAGGCTCCAACCTCTAACTCAACAAAGTCTTGGTCTTCTTGAATTAAATCTTCTTCAAAATCTGATCTCAAATATTCCTCATGTCTGCTTTCAAATCTGCTCTTTATCTGTTCTCAAATTTACCGTTTGTCTGTTCTTAAAATTCTGCCTTAAAATCTCTCATGAATATGCTCACAAATCTCTCATTATCCTGCTCAAAACTGCCATATAAGTCTACTCAAAGTTGTAATGTCCCTTCTCAAAGAACAAATAATATTCTATTATTTTGAGTATTGGCACCCAAAAGGAGGGAAAATAATATTTAAATTTTGAAAATTTTGTGCCAAAAATATATTTTATATTTAAATGGGGCTTGGGCAGCCTTTGGAGAAATAAGGAGAAAGAAATAAAATAAAATAAAATAAAATAAAAAATATTAAATTCGAATTTTGAGGCCCAAATTAGGTCGGCCAGATTGGAGGGAAAAGAGGAAGTTTGATATATATAAATACAAGATCATTTGGAGGCTTTTGAACACTAACAAATTTATCTCTGCTTTTCTGATCTGCACTTTGGCGAATATTCTAAGGACGAAAACCCTTATGAATATAGGAGAAGTTGGACGAAACCCTAGCTTCTTCAATGGAGGACTTCATGACGAAGGTTCATATGTGCTTCAATGGTGATTCTTGCTAGATTCACACTCAGATTTTTGCATCAGAATAGGTGTCTACTTTGGAGGGGTGAATTGGGCAAGTTGGAAGGTATTCTTCATATTTTCAAGGGTTGCAAACCCTATCAGCAGACCAGCAGGCCAAGGCACCCCTTTGGTAGGGTTTTGGTGTCATTTTCATCATATATTTGCATTGTGTTTTACATTGGTATGAGCTGGGGTAATTTCTCCCAGCTAGGGTTAGAGTAGGCGGTCATTTTCATTGCATAGAATGGGGTTTCTTCATATAAATGAACTTCTATATGTTGCTGGGCATGTTTGGAGCTCATTTCATTGTATAATTGCATCATTAGACAAGTCTGATTTTGAAATATTCCGAGCCAATTTTTTTCTTTTTCAAATTGCAGATTACAACATTACCAAGCAATGCACCCGTTAAGGTTAGATGAGAAACCCAAAACGTGCAAGGAAGTAACTCTAACCAGAATGGCACCGATGATGGTGAGCATTGGTCAGAGGATCTAAAATAAATTGCTTATGCTGGAAAGGGAACTCAACGCCAAGTATGTGCTACCCAATCCAAAGCGGAGTGAGGGGCGACCATATGACGAAGTGAATACAAAATAATGCTTGAAAGAAACAATGCTGGAAGAGGAAACTTCTCGACACCCAGAATGTGCTTGTTTATCCAGAATGGACAGTAGCGACCATAGGGCGGAGTTATCACTATTCTACTCTAAACTGAAGAGGAAAGATGATTACAAGAATGACAAAGCAATATCAAAACACTGGTCAGTACTACTGCCAGTTTACAAGATTATGACTGCCTGCAATGTCAAGATATTATATGCTTATCAAATGGAACATTCAGCAATGGATCTGCTACAATCTTAAGTCATTCACAAGGCCATTACAAATAGAAAATGCAGATTTCTGTATGCTGTTTCTGTCAGATCTGTACTTTAACAAGAATAACCAGCAACTTACAAAACCAAGGTAATGTTCATAACTTGCTCAAGAATCAACCGATTAGCACGAAACCAAATGCAAAATGCTCTAATAAGGATGGCGACCAAACTAAGACTCTGAAACAGATCCAAGATGTCACTAATAATTAATGCACAGTTCCCAATGCTAGCAAATGGTACGGCCCTGCTGAAAGAATCGATCTTCCTTTAAAAATTGAATACTCCTCCTAAAATTCTAAGATCTGGAAGACATGGACGCCTAGGACAAACTTGTCTAATAATGCAATACCCAGAATGATATATTTTGTCTTTTTTGAGATATGAATAAAACTTCGAATCTGCTGTCTACAATAATGCAATAAGCTGAAACATGAATTTGCAAATCTAACTAAGTTTACAATAATCTGAACATACAATGAATGAACTAAAGATGCACTCACACGTAGACTGAAATTCACCACTAGATGTTGTTTCTCAAACACGAAGTGATGCCCAATGGTTAGGAGGTCTTCATCCCTCGAAGTGATCCAGATTCAATCCGGCAGCATAACGGTGTATTTTCCAAGATAACCCAAATGATCCCCCAAGACTCCTCTTTATAACTTTCAATTGACTTTGCACAACCCTAAAATCAGCTTTTAGGTCAAACTCATCCTCCTCAAGTTTTGGCGTACTTTCTCCTTCAAGACTTTAATAAATGACATTTTAATTAAAACACCATTCTTGATAAATGCGCCCATCATACCCTGCTTTGACTTTGCAATAATTATAATATTCTTTTTAATGAGGGCGCCACCCTTAATGACCACTTTTTAAACACAACGTTAAGTCATTAACTCTAGTGCCAAGGTCAACGTTGAAACATAATAATTAAAACGTGACTTTAATGGAAAAGACTTAACTTATTTCTCCGAGAATGCCTTGAAGCCAAAACTGATGAAGTCAACTGATCAAATCTGCAACCGGAAGTCAACCAACCTGAGCACATCTGGAACTGCCAAAAATAGAATTTACTAAAAATAGTAAATTCCAAAAAGTACTCTGAATGCTGAGACGAGCATATCACTGCGAAGCCCTCTGAAAACCCAGAAGGAATCCGCCATTAAAACTATCATCTCCGATCAATGACCTCCTCAAAATTAGGAAACCCTAATTTTAACTTCCGACTAGCCTCCGGGTTCCCAAGAAAAGGCTAACGGTCACTGAAACAGTCAGGCTTGAAAAGGGGACATTACAGTCCGCCCGCCCCAAGATTGCTTGTCCTCAAGCAATTGCAAACTAGGGTGCTGCATTATCTCATCACTTTCCCAAGTTGCATCCTCCATCGGCAGGTTCTTCCACTTTACCAAACATTCTCTGATAGTTCTATTCCTCAAGGAACGTCTCTGAAGTCAAGTATCGACTCGGGAACCAGAACCAAATGTCCTTCTTCGTCCAACGGTGGCAACTGTGAAGAAGCAACCACATTGTGTCCAAGTGCCTTCTTGAGGCGAGACACGTGGAAGACGTTATGTACTCTGCTATCTGAAGGTAGCTCCAACTCATAAGCAACAGCCCCAACCTTTCTGATGACCCTAAACGGCCCATAGAAGCGAGGTTTGAGCTTCTCAGCTCCACTCTTCTTGAGAGTTGACTGTCTGTAAGGTTGTAAACGGAGATAGACCATATCCCCAACCTCAAAAGAACGCTCAATACGCTTCTGATCAGCATACAACTTCTGCTGATTTTGTGCAATCTGCAAATTATCCTTCAAGGATCTCATTATGTCCTGACTATGCTGCAACAAATCCTTGGCTAATGGTGCTTTGCTGTCTCCAAACACCAAATCTGCAAAGCTGGGTGCTTCATATCCATAAAGTGCCAAGAAAGGAGACATTTTGATTGACATATGGAAGGTAGAGTTGTAGCAATACTCGCCTATATGCAACCACTTAACCCAAGCTTTCTGCTGTTCGGACACATAATTTCTCAAGTAGCCTTCCAACCACTTGTTCACCACTTCTGTTTGTCCATCAGTTTGAGGGTGATAACTCGTGCTTGGTGTAAGCACAGTACCACTCATTCTGAAAACTTCCTGCCAAAAGGTACTTAGGAACTTGCTGTCCCTATCACTGACAATATTCTTTGGCAACCCATGAAGCCTAAACACTTCTCGAAAAAACAAATCTGCAACCTGAGCTGCAGAAAAAGTACTGGTAATGGCAAAGAAATGAGCAAACTTGGTTAATCTGTCAACTACCACGTAGATACAATCCTTCCCTTGGGCCTTGGGCAACCCAGTGATGAAATCCATTGAAATGCTCTCCCATTTTTGATTGGGAATTGGAAGTGGTTGTAGCAAACCGGCTGGCAATGTGTGCTCATTTTTATTTGCTTGACAAACAGGACATTCCTGAATGTAACGTTGAACCTCCCTCTTCAAACCTTTCCAAGAAAACCTTTCTCGGATCTGCCTATAGGTCTTGAAAAACCCTTGGTGACCAGCAACTGGAATGTCATGAAAATTCAAAAGAATCTTCTTCTTGAGCTTAGAATCAGCCACCAGAAAGATTCTTCCCTTATACTGAATCAAACCCTCAACCACCTGGTACTTTTCATCATGGAAAGTACCTTCCAGAATGCTGGTTGCAAACTGATTTTTTGCATAATCAGCAAGCAACATGTCTCTCCAATCTGCAGTAAGCTCACACAATGAGCTAAGATGAGGTCTTCTGGAGAGAGCATCGGCCACGACATTATTTTTCCCTTTGACATATTCAATGTCAAAGTCGTAAGCTTGAAGCTTACTCACCCATTTATGTTGCCTCTCATTTAAATCCTTCTGGTGCATAAAATGCTTGAGGCTATTGTGGTCTGTTTTAACCACGAACTTATTCCCCACCAAGTACTGTCGGAACTTGGCTAATGCATGCATAATGGCAAGCATTTCTTTGTCATAAATTGAATATGACCTTTCCACACCCCTTAATTTTCGGCTTTCAAACACAATAGGGTGTTTGTCTTGCATCAGGACAGCACCAACTCCTTCACCCGATGCATCACACTGCAGCTCGAATGGCTTGGAGAAATCAGGGATAGCCAAAACTGGGCACGAGCTCATGATCTTCTTAAATTTGTCAAAAACAACTTGAGCCTTTTCTGACCAAACAAAAGCTCCCTTTTTGGTGAGATCAGTAAGGGGAGCCGCATTCTGAGAATACCCCTTAACAAACCTCCGATAGAAACCACAAAGGCCCAAAAAACCTTTCAACTGTGTCAAACTTTCAGGTGGTGGCCAATCAACCACGGCTTTGATCTTCTCCGGATCCACCTTTACTCCCTCAGCACTGATTATGTGGCCAAGGTATAATAACTCCACCATTCCAAATTCACATTTGGAAGCCTTTGCGAACAAACTCTCAGATTCCATGATACTAAGCACTTCCTCCAAGTGCTTGAGGTGATCTTCCCAAGTCTTGCTGTAGATCAGAATGTCGTCAAAAAATATCAGCACAAACCGCCTTAACTGATTCTGAAACACACGGTTCATGCAAGACTGAAAGGTGGCCGGTGCATTAGTCAAACCAAATGGCATGACTAAGAATTCGAAGTGGCCATAGTGACATCTGAAAGCTGTCTTTTCCACATCTGATCCCCTCATCCTTATCTGATGGTAACCGGATCTTAGATCAATCTTTGAGAAGAACTTAGCCCCATGTAGCTCATCAATGAGCTCATCTATTCTGGGAATGGGGTATCTATTCTTGATAGTGCTTTGGTTCAAAGCACGATAGTCCACGCACATGCGCATGGTACCATCCTTCTTCTTTACAAGAACCACTGCAGAAGCAAAGGGGCTCTTGCTTGGGCGTATGAAACCCATCTCCAAAAGTTCTCGGATATTCTTCTCAATCTCATCCTTTTGCCTCTTCGGATACCGGTATGGAGTTGTGATCACCGGTTTAGCTCCTTCCTTGAGCTCTATGATGTGTTCTGAACCTCGATCAGGAGGAGGTCCAGGAGGTAAATCAGCAAACACTTTACTCTTTTTGGTGAGTAAAGATTGGATATCAGGAGGATGCTCTACTTTAGTTTCAGCTGGACTTGCTGGAAGAATCATGCACTCAGCAGCCCATTCCACTTGATCATGACGTATCAACTTCGCCATCCTCTTGAATGATACAATCCGAGGACCACCATTTGACATACCTCTCAACACCACCTTCTTCCCATCGGATTGAAACTTCAACTCCATAGTTTGCAGATTTAGAGAGATCTCTCCAAGAGATCGCAGCCATTGAATGCCAAGGACAGCATCCGTATCTCCAATACTGACCACATAGAAGTCATCCTTGACTTCGTAATTGCCCAATTGCATTGACATGTTCGGAATCCTCTTGGTGCATGAGATGTGAAACCCATCCGCAACCATAACTCTGAACCCTTCAAAGTCTTCTGTTTGCAATCCTTTCTTTGCCACCACAACTTCGTCTATGAAGTTATGTGTTGCACCAGTGTCAATCAAAGCAACAATACGTTGCCCTTTGATCATTCCCCGAACTTTAAAGGACTCATTCTTTTGGAAGCTCGAAAGCTGAGCCAATGTACCACCACTTTCTTTTTCACCTTCAGACTCTTCTGGAGTATTTTCTTCATCGCTGTCCTCAAAGTCAGCTTGCTGATCAGAAAAATCAGAATTGCTTTCATCAGCTGTGTAGAACTCAATTTGATGAATTTTAGCCCCCTTTGGGCACACATGATCTTGTGACCATTTTTCCCAACAACGGAAACATAAACCTTTCCTACGGAGTTCATTGATAGTCTCTGGATCCAATCTTGAGCCATGAGGTTTCTGTGGTTTAAACTCCTTATGATGAGGCTTCTGATGAAACTTTTTCCCTCTATCTCCTTTGTGAAAAGCTGGTTTGGAATGGAACTTAGCTTTGGGAGCAGCCCACTCCATGTTTCTAGCTTTTTTCATTGCTTCTTGTAGGGACGGTGGATCAAAAGCTTTGATCCAACCCTTGATTGGCTCCATCAATCCTTCAGTGAATAGGATTACTAACCTTCTCTCTGTGATTCCAGTGACCATAACTGAAAGTCTTTGAAACTCAGCTATGTAGGCATCCACAGTGCCATATTGTCTCAACTGTGCCAACTCCCTAAAGTGCACTTCTGGGTCCTTCTTCTCGAACCTTTCAATGAATCTATTGGAGAATTCATCGTATCTAGTGATAGACCCATGACCTAAGGTGACTAGGCCATGGTACCACCATTCATGCGCCACCCCATCTAGGTGTAGCGTAGCGAATCTAATCGCTTCTTCTTCAGCCATTGGCCTAAGTGCCAAATAGTTGTCTAGTTTTTGTAACCAGGCTCGAGCAGAATTATTATCGCTTCCATCAAAATGGGCAAGCGTAACCTTGTTGAGAGCTTGATTCCAATCTCCTTGTGCTGGGGTTCTTCTTTGATCATAGTTTCTCCCTTGGCCTCTATCCTTCCTTCTATACTCCATGTAATCATTGAAGGACATGTCAATTTTTACTTCATCAGGAAGAGTGTCATACTCTGTTCGGCCTATCCTCACCCTCTCCAAGGATGAAACATTTTCTTCAGGATCAGGCTGTGGGATTGCTGGTGTCAGAAACGTGGGTTTGAATGGTCTAGCAGAAATGTAAGTGTTGCTCACTGCAGGTTGGGCAACATGACCATTGTGCGGGTTGGAAGCACTGTGCTCCCCGGTATGCCCTGTGTTGTGTTGTGGTATATTGGGACCCAATCTCCCCAACAGGAGAGAAAACATATCCATCATGGCGTCCATCTTCTTATCGAGTCCTTGACCCAAATTGGCTGAATTGTCTATACCCTTCCCATTGTCACCTCTGTTGCCAGAACTTCTTTCATTATCCCCCATTTCTGTTTCTTGCGAAGGCTCCCAATTAGCCCTCAAAACCTCGGAAGCTGTGTGACCTTCTGGGGCTTGATGCAACTGTGTCTGAACTGTACCTCTCTTGTATACTCTTGCCAAATACCTCTGTTCTCTGTCACTCATAGAAGGCTGATTTCACAGGATGGCAGGATGATGGCTCTGATACCACTGAAATATTCCGAGCCAAATTTTTTCTTTTTCAAATTGCAGATTACAACATTACCAAGCAATGCACCCGTTAAGGTTAGATGAGAAACCCAAAACGTGCAAGGAAGTAACTCTAACCAGAATGGCACCGATGATGGTGAGCATTGGTCAGAGGATCTAAAATAAATTGCTTATGCTGGAAAGGGAACTCAACGCCAAGTATGTGCTACCCAATCCAAAGCGGAGTGAGGGGCGACCATATGACGGAGTGAATACAAAATAATGCTTGAAAGAAACAATGCTGGAAGAGGAAACTTCTCGACACCCAGAATGTGCTTGCTTATCCAGAATGGACAGTAGCGACCATAGGGCGGAGTTATCACTATTCTACTCTAAACTGAAGAGGAAAGATGATTACAAGAATGACAAAGCAATATCAGAACACTGGTCAGTACTACTGCCAGTTTACAAGATTATGACTGCCTGCAATGTCAAGATATTATATGCTTATCAAATGGAACATTCAGCAATGGATCTGCTACAATCTTAAGTCATTCACAAGGCCATTACAAATAGAAAATGCAGATTTCTGTATGCTGTTTCTGTCAGATCTGTACTTTAACAAGAATAACCAGCAACTTACAAAACCAAGGTAATGTTCATAACTTGCTCAAGAATCAACCGATTAGCACGAAACCAAATGCAAAATGCTCTAATAAGGATGGCGACCAAACTAAGACTCTGAAACAGATCCAAGATGTCACTAATAATTAATGCACAGTTCCCAATGCTAGCAAATGGTACGGCCCTGCTGAAAGAATCGATCTTCCTTTAAAAATTGAATACTCCTCCTAAAATTCTAAGATCTGGAAGACATGGACGCCTAGGACAAACTTGTCTAATAATGCAATACCCAGAATGATATATTTTGTCTTTTTTGAGATATGAATAAAACTTCGAATCTGCTGTCTACAATAATGCAAATAGCTGAAACATGAATTTGCAAATCTAACTAAGTTTACAATAATCTGAACATACAATGAATGAACTAAAGATGCACTCACACGTAGACTGAAATTCACCACTAGATGTTGTTTCTCAAACACGAAGTGATGCCCAATGGTTAGGAGGTCTTCATCCCTCGAAGTGATCCAGATTCAATCCGGCAGCATAACGGTGTATTTTCCAAGATAACCCAAATGATCCCCCAAGACTCCTCTTTATAACTTTCAATTGACTTTGCACAACCCTAAAATCAGCTTTTAGGTCAAACTCATCCTCCTCAAGTTTTGGCGTACTTTCTCCTTCAAGACTTTAATAAATGACATTTTAATTAAAACACCATTCTTGATAAATGCGCCCATCATACCCTGCTTTGACTTTGCAATAATTATAATATTCTTTTTAATGAGGGCGCCACCCTTAATGACCACTTTTTAAACACAACGTTAAGTCATTAACTCTAGTGCCAAGGTCAACGTTGAAACATAATAATTAAAACGTGACTTTAATGGAAAAGACTTAACTTATTTCTCCGAGAATGCCTTGAAGCCAAAACTGATGAAGTCAACTGATCAAAACTGCAACCGGAAGTCAACCAACCTGAGCACATCTGGAACTGCCAAAAATAGAATTTACTAAAAATAGTAAATTCCAAAAAGTACTCTGAATGCTGAGACGAGCATATCACTGCGAAGCCCTCTGAAAACCCAGAAGGAATCCGCCATTAAAACTATCATCTCCGATCAATGACCTCCTCAAAATTAGGAAACCCTAATTTTAACTTCCGACTAGCCTCCGGGTTCCCAAGAAAAGGCTAACGGTCACTGAAACAGTCAGGCTTGAAAAGGGGACATTACAGATTTGTAGCAACAAACTGGATGTTTATATATCAGAATTTTGGCACATGTTGGTGAATGTCTTGATGGTCTATGATGTTGGTTTCATATTGTTTATGATCAAACATATCTTCTATGAGTTTGGCTATTATTTGGATGAATGAATACTGCTGTTCATGCATGAATACACTCAGAAAATTATATCAGCAAACTAGGGTTTGAGCAGAAATTAAAAATCAGAGAATTAGGGCATCATTTTATGTTACAGAAATCAGAAAAATTGCACAAATATTGGTTGGGATATTTCAAAAGTCTACAATAAAATTGATGTGATGAATGCTCTTTATGACTGCTCCAAAATGATGTATTGATTGCACCAAGATCTGCTCCAAATCAGGCATAATTTTTGCTATAAATCTGCAATGAATTCTTCACAAGTATTTGCACATGTTATTCATATACATCTCCACTTATTCTTCATACAAGACTGAATGTATTCTTTATAAGTATTTGCACATATTCTTCATATACCTCTGCATTTATTCTTCATACAAGGGCTGCATATATTCTTCAATATTGATCTGAAAGACTTCAGAATTTTCTGCTCTTACCTCTGCTTTTAATTGAGCTGATATATCATTATAATTCTACTTGTTATTTTCCTTCCACATCATCTCCTTTAATATACCCAAAAAGTATGACTTATTGAAGGAGGTCGGCCTCTAAATAAAACAAATACATTTTAATTTAACCTTCAAATCGCCTATTAGAGGGAGGTCGGCCATCACATAAATAAAGCATAATTAATCTTTGACTTGGGTGCAATTCATGAGGTTGGCCCAGAATACTTATGGAATTTAAAGCATATTATGGATATAGTCAGCCAGCATATGAAACACCAATATGAAGTGTTAATTATATCCTTAACATAGGCATTTAATTGTATTTATATCTGCCTTTGTCTTGGGTGCCAAAACATGGGAGGAGTTGGCCATCTTTGTATACAGCATTTGTATAATAAATGTTCTTCATAAAAACCAGTGCTGCCATAAAGACTATCGGTCAACCAACATAGAAACTGAATTGAGTTTTCCTTGTATAGCCTTTGGCCAATCCTTTTTCAGTGAAGACATTCATAACATCTCTTTTGACATCAATGACAATAATGTAACAATCTCGAACAACAAATTCCATCTTGACATCAATGACAACATTTCCAACATATACCATATCTCCTGCTATGGTTACTGGAAACTCCCAGTGGCCCTCCTTGGCACTTGGAAATGTTTCAAGCACTAGAACTCTGTCAAACCCCACTTGAAACATTTTGAGATGCTTCTGAACTGTTTCCAAAAACAGAAAATCCCTTAAAAACATTTCCAGGCTGTTTCCAGGTACCTTCCAGCAAGGAGATAAAAAATTATAGAAACTGCAGCTCATTTCAGAATGCTTACACTCCTTTAAAGACAAAATCCTTATAGCCATGGATTATAAAACCAATAATTAGCCTTAAATAGAAACCTAACAGTGTATCAGAAGCACTCAAGAATTAATAGTGCGACTAAATATAAATGGTAAATTTATTCTCCAAAAGAAAAAAGCATATATTAACAGATGCTCAAAATCCAATACTAGGTCCCATATCTCTCCATCTTGGCAAAAAACTCACAGTATATATCACTAAATAATAACATTACTACTAAGCTAGTTACAAGTTTTTCCAACAATAGTATATATCACTAAATAATAACATTACTACTAAGCTAGTTACAAGTTTTTCCAACAATAGACTATAAAAAGATAGTTTATTTTCAATTTCCTTGTCTTTTATGGGAATGTGAATAAGAGCAAAAAGGAAGTCATCTGGGAAACAAAACTGAATATGTGCAAACCAGTTCTATGCAGAAATAATGTGTATCTGTCATGTCCCCTTTCTCCCACCAATGACTTTTTATTATTATTAATTAAAAATAGTGTTTTTTAACACTAATATTATAAAATATTATATGATATAATATAAAGTAATAAAATAAAATATAAATATAAAATAAAACAAATTCAAATTTGGGTACCCAAAATAGGTCCTATGGGCCATTTTCAGATGAGGTATTTCTACAAGTCATTGCACTCATTTTTGCATCTGGTCTTTTTCTAATTTTCACCTTGTTGAGTTTTCAACTGGAGTGATTCAGCATCAAGGGCAAAAATCCTTGACAAGAATTGTCCAAGGTTAGGACGAAAACCCTTACTTGCATTGGCAGTTCCATGTCAAGGATTGCATGTGGACTAAATTGGGAAATTGTCACCATTTTCAGGTCACACAATTTGGTGTTTGCCAGCGAGCTGATTTGAGATCTTCAAGCTGATTTCGATGAATTTGGTAAGGATGCAGCTCAGTTTCTAAGGTTTTGTGGCAGCTTCAAGGCAGTTTTGAGGCAAAATTGGCAGAGACATTTGGTGCAGCATTTTATAAATCAAGCAACTGCACTTTGGGATTTATTTGTGGTAGTTTGAGGGCTGATCTGGGCAATCCTGGAGGAAAAATCAGTACTGCAAGTCTTCAGGTCTTAATCATGGCAAATTGAGGTAGTTTGGCGTGATTTTATGATAGAAATCAAGTACAGCAACACCAGAATAGGATCGCTTATCTTGAAGGGAATTGCAGCATTTTGGTTCTTTGTAAGGGCGACTAGAGCAGAAAGGAGCACCAATATTACAACAGAGATCACTGCATATTTCTAGGTAAATGGGTATTGAAGAGGATTAGTCCACCATACATTGAGGTTAGGGTTTGCAGATAATTTGTTGCAATCGCTTGTCTACACCATCATTCGCAGCCAGCCAAGGACTGTACATGCCCAGATCTGACCCAAAAAGGGGTGCTAGGGAAGCTGATAATTGTTAGGATAGGTGACATTATAATTGCTATCCAAATTTGATTTATGTGTCTCCACGTTCTTTGGAAAGTGTTCTAGGGGACATGAGGGGTAAAATATTTATTATTTATTTTCCTATGATAAATTGTAATTGCATTCAAAGAGGTGGACCCACTATAGTGATGGTTATAGAGCATCCCTAACGGTTATAGAGCATCCCAAGAGCATATTCCTTTGGACGTCCAACTTCTAGGTGGGGACCACTTCACAATGCATGTCCTTGCATGTTATTTGCATGTTTTGCATGGTGGGGCTCCCAAGTTTGCATGTTGGTGCATGTTCTTGCATGAAATCGTCGGAGAGTTATGGAGCACTCGGTATTGACCAACTTTGATTGGCTATGGATTAGGCACCCATGTGAAGGCCATGTGATCATTTAATATTTTTCACCATGCTTATGGGCTGTCCACTAAGGGGATGTAGGTTTTTCTAGGTGGTTTTGCTTGTTGCTTTGGGATACCATTTGTAATATTCTGTCCCACCAAACTTCTATATATTGGAGTATTGAGATGTTGGTTTGTAAAAGAGCTTGTTTACAGGTTGTCAAAGTAACGAAGTGCTACCGGAATTCAGAGAGGAGTGTTGTATTAGTGTATCTCATTTGAAGATTAATACAAACATTGGATCTCTTTGCGTGTGGAGTTTTTTCGCGCAAGGGTTTCTCCACGTATATCTTGTGTCACTTGTTATTCTCTACTTGTGGTATTGCTGATTTTTCTTTCATGTTTGGAATTGTTAATTACATTATCACTTCATGGTAATTTTGGATACATAATTTTCAGATTTGCAAACACATTATTAAGTTTTATTGCTGCAAGTTTCACCTTGAATTTCCAACAATAATGACTGGCAAGCATCTTCTCTTTTTGCCCTAAAACCAGCAGTTACATTATCATGTGAATCTTGTTTAATGTAAATCAGTGGCAGTCATAACGTTCATTTCAGTCTAAAATCACT
Source organism: Sequoia sempervirens (assembly GCA_007258455.2). Classification (NCBI taxonomy): domain Eukaryota; kingdom Viridiplantae; phylum Streptophyta; class Pinopsida; order Cupressales; family Cupressaceae; genus Sequoia; species Sequoia sempervirens. The sequence continues at coordinate 30,130 of VDFB02113352.1, forward strand.
AACCATCTACAAGAGGATTTAGTACAAAAAAAAAGAGAATAAATAAGGAAACATCAGAAGATAAAAACCAGGGACATCACAGTATCCATGAAATCTACTCACCTACAAATGAACAATGCACAATACTAAATTTCCTTGCTTACAGTGATTATCCAAACCACCAAACCATATACAAGATAAACACTTAAATAGATCTGCATTTAAATCCTTCATTAGCAGTTTAAGAAAAATTAAAAAATAAACACTTTTAGAGTTCAACAAAGGTTTGGACTGAAGATCCATGTGCTTGAGCTGTCAATTATAATTACATTATAGTGTAATTTACCTGTAGTCTGAGTTTAAAAAAAGTTTAAATTGTTGAAGCTGGTCAGATACTAGTCTACATTACCTACACGGTGTAAGTGGAATTTTTCTTTGTAATTTGTTTTATAATCTTTTTTTTTTATGTTTAGATACCCCATTTCTTTGTTTTCTAAGATAACTGGAGCCATGATCCCCATTTCAAAGCTTTGGATAAATTATGTCCTACACAAAAATATAGCAATACAGTCACTGATGAATACTGCAAAATGCAAAGACCAACTTTCATGACTGTAACAGCATGGCTAGCCACAAAACTATAATCAAGGCTGCTACTTTCTGCTGCCAACTTTTACAAGGAAATGTAATGCTACAGTCACCAAAGGTCCAATTTAGGTGTTAAAAACCTCTATGTAGATAATATAGAGCTTGGATATAGATCGGAAGGGAAATCAATAACAGATAGATTAAGAAAAAAATGAGCTTTGTGTAACTAAATAAAAATATAAAATTGGTCTTCCTCTCCTCTGATTTGAACATATTTAACGGGATGCACAAGTTAATGCTTTTAACATGGTTACTTTTTTGTGTCTGAACTTACTCTGCCATGGTAAACCATCTAATATTTAACATCAAAATACATTACAACATTATCGCCTTTTAAACTCATGTCTCACTGAAAAAAATCATTGCATGTGTCACAAGGGCCCATGAACACAGGATCTCCTGCTTCTGTGGTCTACATATCGGTCATACAACATGTATTAACTTCATTCTGGAACACAAGGCAAAACCGGCTATGATTATGGGCAATAGCAACATTGTCTTGTAAGGATGAATATGACGCATATTACTAATGTGTTCCTGCAAGTAAGGGGACACGTTCAATTAAAGAGTTGATATAGGTTGTAGAATTCAAATGCTAGGAAGTCGTAGAGAGATTTCACACTTTAAGTTTTCATTCTTTTGGAGTCAGGAAATAGTATGCATGGTTGTACAATTAAAATCCTACGAGCTTTTTTTCTTGGAATGGCTGCCATTTTGAAGACAGCTATAGGATTGCATAGCATTTAAGTACCCATTAGGCACAAAGTATCCATTAAAAACAAGAGGATTTTATGGAAATTCTCTAAATCAATGAATCAAGTAATAGAGCTATTTATTTCAACAAGAACAGTGAAAATTGGTCCACCACCCATGACAGACCATGGTAAATTAGTATAATAATGTATTCAGTTAATACAATCACTACTAATCAAAGGTGTGGCAGCTCACCGTATTTCACACTACCCGGCAAGTATTATAGTCAGTCAAGGTCTGCCTGCTTGCACCTGTCCAGCCTCCCAACTCTGGTAGAATAGATCAGCCTTAGACCTGGCATGCATCTAAGCCAAAAGGATATCCAAGCTGTGTGGTACTTTCCCTCGAAGACATGTTACTTTAAGCATTTAAAGAACAAAAGAAAATCACTACTGATCTTGAGACACTCGAATCATGTAGTTTACAAAACAAGATCTCTGAGTTCTCAAGATAGAGTTGTACTTTCACCTGGAATTGCTGGCAACCTGGCAGGAAAAGGAATAATAGATGGTACAAACATTGATATTCTTTCATGATACTTAAAGTGGCCATAAATGGTCATCTTTTGCTCCCTCCTTTCCTCCATCTTTGAGCCTTGTGAAAGTGCCTGGACTGTCTATGATGATAAAATTGTCTCGCGTAACCTGAAAGCCACTGGATCCTTCGTAGGTCACCGGCTTTTGAAAGCTCCATCAAGAAGTTATCATACGCATGGTATGGGAGTCTCAAATTCTTCTGTACAGCATCCTCCAAACATGAGCAGGCCTCTTCTATCCTACCATTTTCAAGGAGCCCTTTAATCATAGTACAGTACGTGAATGCATCAGGTGAACAAACCCCTGGTTTATTCATGTCATGGAATATGTCAAAGGCCATATGCAGTTGGCCCATCTCACAGAACATTTTTATCAACATGTTGTATGTGTGAATGCTTGGCAGGCAACCTACATCTGTTATTCTATCAAAAAGTCTAAGGGCCTCATTTACATTTTTAAGGTTGCACAGCACTTTCATAAAGCAATTGTAAGTAACAATGTCCGGAGGATACCCTTTGTCTCTCATTTCGTCTAAAAGCTTAAAGGCTTCCTCAAGTTTTCCTGCACTGCAAAATCCTTCAATTATTTCAGTGTACGTCGGGACATCGGGAAGGCATCCACTATCTCTCATCTCACCAAGAAGTCCCAAGGCTTCCTCTATCCTTCCTAACTGGCTAAATGCAACAATCAGGATGCTGTAAGTCTTTGCAGTAGGTACAGACTGGGCACACCCTCTTGTTTTCATAAAATTAAAAAATTTCAAGGCCTCTCCCACATGCCCATCCTTACATAATGCATCAAGTAAAGTATTGTAAGTGAAATTGTCAGGATCATGACCCACATCAATCATTTCATTCAAAATCTCCATAGCCTTATATGGTTTCCGAACAGTGCACCATCCGAAGAAAAGAACAGAATAAGTCTTGTCGTCTGGTTTAAATTTAACCCTCAACTTCTCATACAAAACTTGGGCCTCTGAAACCAAATAGCACTTGCAAAGCGCATCCAGAAGCATGTTCAATGCATGGACTTCAGGATTGGCCTTGATCTTTCCTTTCTTCTTATTCGCAAATTTTCTCAGAGTTATAAGATGTTTTTCTGCATAATCCCTCAATACCTTGGCAAATGCCTCAATGGGTAACCTGGGATTACTGCTTCTCTTCATAAGTTTTAACAAGTCACAAATAATAGCAAACTGCTTCGACTTGAACTTAGTACTAGACAGTATATCAATCATCTCATTGAACGTATGGGATTCATGCCTGTAGCCATTTTGATGACTGGCCCATGTGAAAAACCTAAAGGCAACCTTTTCCTGAAACCGGAACCTCTCCAGAATTTTGTCAACTAGTTCTGTGGACACCTGAACACCGCATTTTTCTAGGGCAGACTCCATGTCCTTACCTGCATCCGAATTTTCAGATATTATCCTGCACACCTCATCCAAATCAGACAGGATGGCCACGCTGCTTTCTCCCTCCTGAGTTTTACTGAGGTGACCCACTCCGAACGGCTGGATTGCAGCATTAGTTGAAAATGTAGATAAATGAGTACTGCGGAGGCGATTATGGGAATTAGGTGAATGATAATGCAGAGATGCCATTGATTGAGAACACAGAGGTACCAATGTTTTAAGCCCTGAAAAATCCCTCGAGACTAATGGGTGTCCTGTAGGTGTGCATCGAATGGCCCTTAAGAGGTGCCACGCCGTGAATAACTTACACCCAGCTGGATTTTTAAGAACCATGTTTTTTATTTTTGCTGAGGGCTGATTGAAATCCAACCTATCTCTTTCCCCGATGCCTGGCGACCATTGTCATAATATGATGTTCTCTTTACTTTTGGTTTCTTACATATTTATCAGGGTTGGTGAATGTTCGAAGACCAATGGATTCGTTGTATTGTATAGATGTGGAGAGAAATAAATAGTGGACCTTCTACGCTCCAGCGAACTTATTTGATGCTTCTTTGTCGCCCGATATCGAAACATGGACTCCCGAGAAGGTCCATAGTAGAGCATCCTATCTTCGGAGTGTGTCGCGTGGATCAAGAAATAATAAAAAATCGTCTTCACATAACACAATCTGTTGTAGATCTGTCAATTTTCTTTTTTTTTTTTGTCAAATCAGCTAAAAATTCACATGTCACATTTCAATTGGTCCAACCTGTTCATGACAAGCTGATTTGGAGGTCTGACCGATCATTAGTCAGATCCACCTTCAAAGGTAGCGTGAAAGGGAACTGGCGGTGGGACAAACAGACGTGTGACATGGAAACACCTTGCCACCCCGAATGTCCAGTTCAAAGCATTAACTGTATGTCGCCCCCTAAGTTAGTTTCACCCAACAACATGCCATACACATCCCTTCTCATTCTCCACCTAACTGGGGTGTTATTCAGAGGACAAAGTTCATTCAATGCTCCAAATTCTCGCATATCTCAGTCATTGTCATTCCTTTCCTTTGTATTTTTCTGGAGTGTTA
>VDFB02113356.1:0-15541 GCA_007258455.2 Sequoia sempervirens
GGTTTTTTTCTAAGTTTGAAACTTCCACTAGAAGTAAACTCATCTTTGTGCTTTTACCCACAACTTCATTATTGTAGGCCTATTGGACAGGCTTGTTATTGGGGTTAGGTGCAAGTTGTGCTAGAAATTAAGGTTCTCTATGTGGTTGTGGTGCTATATTTGTTGGGTTTGGCATAATGGCTTGATGTTTTGGCTGCAAGGGTTGTTATGGCTATTGGTAATTCATGTTTTGGTTTTGCCATTGTTGGCTTCTTTGCCACTAGGGTTTCCATTGGTTTTTTTGGGGTGGCCATTGGGAATTATAGTTAGGTCCTTGGTAATTTTGTGATGGCCACATATTTTTCTACTGTTGGTTCCAATTTGTTTGAGGAATTTTCCATTTCTGGTTTTTCATATTGGCCCAAGACTAAGAATTCCAATTAGGAAGATTTGAATTGTTACTAGGCAATGACATCTTATAATTCAAAGGATCTTGGGGAATACCTTTTCTTGGTTGTCATGGTTTCCTTTGATCTATGTAGAATACTTGGCCATCCTCTCCTTCCAATGCATGAAATTCAGATGTCCCTTCAGAGATTCTTGCCACCTTCTTACATTTTCAAGTAGTCCTTCTTTGTTTACAATGTGGGTAGTATTATGTAAGAGCTGCTTCTACCTCTTCTTTCTACTTTTTGATATGGAGGTTAACTAGTTGTGTAGCTAGATGGCTGATAATATCTTCCTTCATGTTGGATAGAAGATTACTCAATTCAACTCTATAGACTCCATTAGATGGTTTGATGATGGAAGATGCCTTATCTCCTCTAATCTTCTTTGTGAAAGACCTTGAATAGTTCCTGCATACCTTGCAAATCTACTCAAATGGTGCCTGAGAGATATCTCTTGCACCAATGAGGTTAAGTGCATTCATAGAATCCTCATTAATCCCCCTTAGGAGTATCAACTTCAAAGAGTCTATTTTGGTGGGATTTCTTAAGGCAAAACTAGAACATTTCCATCTAGTCTTCCAAAGATTCCTCATCCTTTTGTGACATACTAAAGATGTCATCTCTCTTTCTGCCAATTCCTCTACAATAGTCTAAGTACTTCTCTAAGAACTTTTTCTTCATGAAATCCTAATTAGGAACAAAATCTCTTCTTAAACCCATGAACCATCTCAGAGCAGCATCCTTCAAGGTTGTTGGAAATTGTTTGATCCTATGTGCATCTATAGTATAATCATAACTTATGCACAACACATCAAACTCAAATAGAAATGTATATGGGTCCTCTATGACCAACCCATAGAAGACAAGTAATGATAAAGGAGTTATGTTCTTCAGTGCGGTTTCTCTCTCCTGGTTGGCAATGGGGAACTCAAAGGTTACATGCTCTAATGGGTCTTCCATTGCAGCGCATCACCCATGGTGATGATTTGTGTAAGGGAAGTATCCTTTGTATTTGACATGGATATTGTTGTTAGGGATGGTTCTTATTCAAGAATACCCTCATTGTGTTCACTATGATCACCAGTATCCTCTAAAGCTTCATGTATTGAAGGGAGAAATCTTCCTAGAGCATCTTGCTATCTCCACATGCAATAGTTGTGACTCTTTGGATCAACGGATCTTGCACATTGTTAGTACTATGTTTTGTATTGATAAATAAATCATAATTACCCTAATGCTGAAGACAAAATTCTAACTATAAAATCTTGAAATAATAGTAGAGAATCTTGAATTTAGAACCATCCCCAACAACGATGCCAAAAATGTAACACCTCACTAATGTCTAGTCGACTTGGTGTTAGACACACAATTCAAAGGAGGGGTTCCTTGCTAATCAGTCCACTAAACCCTTGCTAAGGCTTCATTTAATTATCAACCAGGGCTTTGTAAGCTTTTGATAATACTGGCACTATATGTGCAGTCATAGACTCTACACGCCTATATCATCAAGTATAGGTGGTTTACACATATGTAAGAAAACAATAAAGATTGGAAAGGAAAATAAAGCATAAATTGTAAAACAGGGGAAATAACTTAATCTACTACTAATGTTGCAGCTACCTTGAACTTAGCACTGTAACTTCAATAACTGCTAACTTGAACTCTACAACTTCATTAACACTATTAACTCTTACTCCTAACTACTTGACTTAATTCAGAGGATGACTCAAAGACTCAATACAAAAGGTGAATCATAAAACAATATATCATTCACATGCACGTAATGAAGAATATACTGAAATGAATGCAATAAAATGAACATTTATTATAATAGTATAAATTAAAGGTGAGTGAATAGTACCTTGAGTGGCCCTTGCTCAAGTTGTTTTTCCCACAAGATAAACCAAATATGCACTACTTGAATCAACTAAACACAATGGTAAAATGGAATATTTTCATTGTATATAACTGAACTCTCACAACATGACAAGAATCTTCACAGATCTTTCATTCATGAGTACATATATATTACAACTGATAACAAAAAACTAACAATGCAAGATTGTTTGTTGGAAGACAATACTAGAAATATCCAAAAAACACATATATCTAACTAGCTCTGCTCCTCAACCACTTATCCAACCACTTATCCAACTATAGAGGTTCGAGAGGAGGTTTATTTGCATAAGAACTAGAAACTAAAATTAAATGAAAGTGTCAACTCTCCTTCAGAATAGAGATGCAAATTATTTGCAATAAAAACTATAACTAAAATAAATAGAAGAAAATAACTAGGTTTGCAACTCTTCTTTAACGACATGGCGAAGACATGGTTTGCACAAACAATCACAATAGTTCCCTTGTTCATCACAAACTCCTTCATCCTTCCATCATCTTATTGAATTCTCCGATGACTCCTAATTGATCACTCCAATGATTTCCTTCATTATTTTTTGCAATTGTCATATGCCCAGTCATTTTGGAATCTCCCTTGCTTATTAGCCTAAAATCCTTTGGCTACAAGTTGAGTTCTCTAGTTTTTGCATGTTGCTATTATGGCTAGAAGGAGTTAGTTCTCATTGAAATCATACATACTATTAACAATCATGAATTAAACACAAATTAAAATTAAAATTCATACACATTCATACAAACATCATCATATCATGATCATATTTCCACTTATCAAAGTCTAGTTGGGATGGCATAAAAGATATAAAAGTTATATAAGTTTGGGAATGTATAACGTGTTTAAAATATATGACTAAACAAGAGAAAACTAACTATTAATCAGGCTCATCAACCATTGACTAAGTCATTAAAGAAAATTCAATGTGGAGTTTGTAGGAGTATAATTGATTGGATTTTGTAAAAAATTTCAAGTTTTGAACCAACCATGCAAAATTTGAGGTTGTGAATGCAATTGGAGTATATTCAAACACATACGTGCTCCAAAAAGTGCAACAAGTGATCAATTGGATTGTTGGATGACCTTGTATTTCTACATTCCAACTTGCTCCACCACAAGGTAGTTTAAGCTACAAATGAAGTACACACAATAATGTTGGAGGCGTACGATCTCACATCAAACTAGACGACTGAAGATTACCTCATATTTTCAAAGATCCATGCATGGGTTGATCAAGCTGATTACCAAATGGAGCTTGTAGTAATAGGGAATGAGGTTCAAACCATGTCACATCTTGTTTTTCTTGCATAAATTTAATTGATAAATAAATTGAACCGGTTGTGAATATTGGTTGAACATCTTATGAATAAAGATAAATGTGTTGTTATTTTTAATGCTTGAATTTGAAATTAAAATTGATGGATAATCTAGATGCATAGAAATAAAATTGGAATAATTATCATGTTGTGATTATGAGTTTAATTCTAGTATACTTCAACTATGGTTTTTAAGGACTAACCTACTAAAGTGTGAATGAGTGCAGGAATATGAGAAGATAATTATCGAAGGTGAGAACATGGTTGAGGTAGGGGTATCCTAGTCGCTTGATAGATGAATAGTAGGATGGGATCTTGAGGCATTCACACACTTACGTAGTCACATCCTTTTGCATTGTATGATTGCATTGTGTTAATTATGAATGTGATATTGTTGTGCATAATGAGTACATTTTATTAGGTTGTAAAAGTTAAAACACTTGGGAAAATAAATGTATTTTGTATCATTTTATGTTATTTTATTTCTTTAAAAATTAAATGAGTTGATTAGTTGGAAAAATAAAACAATGTTAAATTTCCAAAACCAATTGCTTAATTTGATTGTATATATAAATAATAATATAATAAATATATATAAATATATATATATTATAGATGAGTGCTATCAAAAGGGGATAGCACCTGAATACATAGATATTTTTTTAGCTACATAAGTCATAGATCAGCCTAGCCCATAGAACAACCCTTATTACATTACCAGGTGACGATAAATCATCGCAAGACTCCACCCCAAACCTAGAACTTTATTCAAACTACCTTCGCTGAGCCAAGACAAACCAGAATCCATATGTCTAGAAAAAGCCTCCATGTTAACATTAATGACCCCCGTTCGGTAGATCTCCCAGGCATTCTCCATGAAGTTCCTCTTAACTTCCATCTAACGCCATATGACCTCAACTTCATACAACTCGTCTGCAACCTCCTTTTCCAGATTAGCAGTGTTAAAGAAAAACCTGAGGATGCTCACCAAGCCATCCTCTGACAGTTCTAGTGTGGCACTTGCCACCACCTGTGCATATGTCGCAGCCACTAGCCTCCAAGAAAGTTCCACCATTCTTTCTTGGGAACCCAGGATATCCACCAATAGCCTAACCACCACTTCATACACCATCCCATCACACCAGTTCCTTCCGGCTTGGTTCATGCACCCAACCACCACTTCATACACCATCCCATCACACCAGTTCCTTCTCGCTTGGTTCATGCACCCGACCACCTTCACAGTCTCCTGCAACACCATCTCATTTTGAGCCAAGAATAGCCTCTTGCACTATTCCCACGTGGTTTCTTTGGCACACATGCAACTCAATCTGAAATAGTGCACCATCGTTGCTTCTATCTTTCCCTCCAATGACACTAAATGGTGAATGAATGACCACCCCAACCAAGCATATGTAGATAAAGGCTATGGGGAGCACCAATCTCGACAACCAATTACACCACAATCTGCACTTTTTTAGACCAAATCTAAGTCCAAATTTTCCACCAATTACCAAGCATACCCTACATGTGATTCTTTGCACCCAACGCACTGGCACACACCCAGGGTTGCACACGGCCAGACGCCTCAACCCCTCCTATTGTCCTAGTCAAGTATAACCTATAGGCCAGGCCATCATTCTGTATGGAAATCTATAATTACCAGGTCATCTTGGGATACGTCATAATTTTCCAACAGATTGACCACTTTATTAGCTTCTTTGTAGGTGTGTGTTATGGAAAAATCATTAAATTTAGCCAAAAGGGTGTTAATCTTCCTTATCCAATTATCCATTTTCCAACTTGGTGACTTTCCTAAAGAAATAGCCTAGATACATATTTGTGAATCACCTTCAATTTCCACAGTGACCATCCCTTTCCAAATGCATAACTCCAGCCCTAGCTCTAGCTCCTCCATTTCTGCCATGTTATTAGAATGAATTCATAGGAATTTTGAAGCTTCCCACACACACTTTCCATAATTATCCCTAAGTATGCATCTTGCACCTGCCTGCCTGGGGTTACCTTTTGCACCCCTGTCAAAATTTAGTTTCCACTTCAGTCTCACTGGTTGCAGCCAACAGACATTCTTCTTGTTTACCTTGTCCTACTTACATACCCCAGCCTTTGGTGTCTTGAGCTCAATACAGGCCTTCTATATCAAATCATCCCACCTTGTGAGATTTTCTTTGGTGTTGATCTTGGTTCTATTATTTTTGTTTCAATGATGTAACTCTTTGAACTTTTAATAAGTAGCGTCCTTCGTGAGCCTCTTTGGAAGAAATGTGTCATTTCTCTGGCCTATATATGCCATACACTATAGGTTAAGCTGGACCTATAACCGCTCTCAAAGAGCTCCTTGTCTAATACCATTGGCTACCATAGAAACTCCGAGTCGTTCCATTCCGGTCCCTAGAAAGAAAATGTCTCAACCAAATCTTAAGATGCAGCCACCCTAAACATACCTGGCTAAAAGGTGGTCCAATACCCCTTCACATCTCGTGATAAATTTACACCTAGAAGTGTTGGTGTATATGGGCGATCGATCATGCTATACCGATACTTCCATGTAGACACTGTGACAACCTATCCCTGCTCACCGGGGTAAGGGAAAACTCAATGAAAAGAAAAATCACTCAGAACCCCAAACCGGGAAGCTTCTAAGCCTGCCAAAAAGGGTCTGATGTGGTATTATAGTATGATGGCAAAACGCGACATTCACAAGATTGTACAGTTTCTTCTTACACTCTGATACATAAGAAAGCATTGATAATGTGAGGTTTGGTGGATAAATGGGACAAGTAGAACTAATGCTAAATTTTAAGGATTTATTCCCTGTGTGTTTTAGTTTCTCTCGCTTATTATATAGATTTGTATCAATTTCATATATTTTCCCCATTTCTCAACCCTAAATAAGAAGGGCCTGCACCTAATTATTTTAGTCTTTCCCTGTGAAGGGGTAAATACTTGTGAATGGTAAATACATAGGGAAAGCTCCAAGATAGGAAGCCTCTAAATCTCAAGTATTATCTTTACTATGTGCACCCCCAAAAATTGAGCAGAGCCCATGAAATGCAAGTGTCCTGTGGAGATGTCTCCCCACGGCCACCTCAGATAATCATATCTCCTGCGTTGATCTCTATTAGTTAGGGTTCTCAAGCTACCGCTTCTTTTGTTTCTTGTGGTGCTGGGAAAGGTATCCACGTCCTTCCATTTGTACTTCCCCCCAATTGCATCTGCATCTAGAGTTACATAATATGCTACCTTGCTACCGTAATCCTCTTGAAGCCTTCCCACATACTACCCCAGTTCAAACAACTTTGTCAAGATCTTGTGACCATCCCACGAATCCGTCTAGAACAGACCCTTCTGGCTATCCCCAATTCACCACGAGAGATGACTAATAATTAAATTCCTGCACTTTGAAAGGTACCTCCACACTGCTGATCTGCCTTCCATATTTTCAATTGTTAAAATTTTGGAGGGTTCATCATTATCCAAATATTTCTTCTGTAGTATCTGACACCACAGCTTTTCTAGAGACTTGTACATCTTCCAAATTAGTTTGGCACCAAGGGTGTTGTTTTGGAGCCTCACCTTTCACAATCCAACCCCGCCGTCCTCTTTTGTTTTGCATGTTGTGTCCCAGCCAATGAGTGGGATTTTTCTTTCATTCTTGGATCCTTCCCACAAGAACTTCTTTAGAACTTTTTCCACATCATCTTCAACTTTCAGGGGTGCCTTGTAGCAACACATAGTATAAATGGGGATTGTAGACAAAACTACCTTTGCCATTGTTATTCTCCCTATGAATGAGAGCCATATATTCTTCCACGCCATCGCCTTGCTTTTGTATTTCTCGACTACCTCCGACCAATGTTTAAATTTTCAAGCACCATCGAAGATCTTTATCCCTAGGAATTTTGCAGGCAGTTTTCCCACTTGAAAGCCTAAAATCCCAGTGATGGCTTGTTGTGACACCCGCCTTGTGTTAAAAAAAAGATGCACAATTTCTCCTTATTCATTTTTTGGCCCGATTATTTTTCATACTCATCCAACACTTCGTTGATTACTCTGGCTTCCCTTAAACTTTCCTCACCCAATAGGGTAGTATCATCTGTGAATTGTGAGTGGGAAATGGGTTCCATATTTGGAGCTACATGCATGCCTTTCCATTCCAATCGATGGCAGCAGTTTTTGATGACATAACTTAAGGATTCCACCATAATTACAAATAGGAAAGGAGAAATGGGGTTCCCCTACCTAAGACCATTTGTGGCCTGAAAGAAACCATGCAATGTTCCATTAACCGCGATCAAAAAATGTACCGAGGAAATGCAATAGTGAATGAGCTCACACCACTGGGTACAAAATCCCAATTTCTCCAAAACATTAATTAGAAAACACCACGAGACTTTTTCGTACGCCTTGTAGACATCCAACTTTATTAACATCCCTGCCTCCCTACTTATCTTGAGTGAGTGTACCACCTTCGAAAGAAGAAGAATACTTTCTATGATTTCCGTGCTTAGCACAAAACCATTTTGTTCTACAAAAATTATGCTTCCCAATACCAATTTAAGCATGTTTGCTAATACTTTGGCGATCACCTTGTAAACAGTATTGCATAGTGATATGGGCCAATAATCGCCAAAAGAATGAAATTCAGGCTTCTTAGGAATCAACTCTATTACAGAGTTGTTTATATCTTTCACAAAACACTTTGTCCTTCTAAAGTCTTCCACCAACTTCCACAAGTCGTCTCTAATGAAACTCCAACACGATTGGAAGAATTTTGTTGAGAACCCATCAGGCCTAGGTGCTTTGTCTGGGAGGAGTTGAAATAGAGCATGTTTCACTTCCTCTTTAGAAACCTCCCCACAAAGCATCAAATTATCAGCCTCGTTGACTCATTTATTTATTGTTTCAAAAAACCTACCACCAACTTCTTGCCTGCTTTGACACCCCAGTAGGTGTTTAAAAAATTCAATAGTCGTCATGCCCACTTCCTTCATGCCTCGCGTTGTGTGACCATCCATGGTTTTTATTTCCTCTATCTTGCTTCTAGCTCTCCTTGCTAGCACCGAGGCATGATTTTTTTTTGAATTTGAGTCTCCTTCATGGAGCCAGACTTCCCTAGACTTATCTTGCCAATATATTTCTTCTCTCTTGAGGAGTTCAGCCAACTTGGAATTCAAGTCCTTTTCCTTGTGAAAATCATCGTTCCTCGTGCCTTCTTTAATTAATTTATCATTCAAGGCTTCAAACTCATCTTCCACCTTAGCCTTTTCCACAAAGATGTTATGAAATTTCTCCTTGTTCCAGAATTTTAGCTTATGTTTTATGGTCTAGAGTTTCTTAACAATTTTAAAGTTGATCAATCCTCCCACTCGAGTCTGCTTCCACTAGCATTCCAAAAGACCAACAAGGCCATCATCTCGCCACCACATATTCTAGAACTTGAAACTTTTTTTTGTAGATCTTGTTGCCCAATAATAGTTAATTCAACTAGGAAATGATCTGATATTGACACAGGTTGAATGCTTTCCACTACCCGCATACCCTTCTCACACCAGGTCGGGGAAACTAAAAATCTATCCAACTTCTCTGCAATATCTACGAAGTCCTTATGCCTATTGTTCCATGTGAATATGACATTTTTTGTTGGACAATCGATAACTCCAGTGTCCACCACAAAGCTTCTGAAGTCAATGGTGGCCTACGAAACACTTTGAATCCCTCCCCTCCTTTCTGTCGAGTCTAGGATGGCATTGAAATCTCCACCAATGATCAAATGGTTCCTCAAGAAGGGATGAATGAAGTCAAGCATCGAACACCATAGAGCAGCCTTTTCCTCATTTTTTGTCTAGTCGTACACATTCATGATCACAAAAGAGAAATTCAGACCTAAATCAAATACATTTATTGCCATCCAATTGGAAGAAGAGCCAATTATTTCCACTAAAACCATTGCTTCTTTCCATAGTATTCCCAATCCACCTAAATTCCCCACAAAGTCCTGGAAGTACCCATTCCAGATCTAGCAGTATTTTAGAAATTTCATCCCTTCCTCCCCAAAGAGTTTGGTCTCTTGCAATAGGATTATATTGTCTGTACTTTTATGAAGATGATGCCTAACAAGGCATCGCTTGTCAGGGGCCTTCAGGCCCCTGACATTCCATGTTGTTATCTTCATTGTTTCCCAAGGGAGGAGCTTCCTCCCTTGGTACTTAAAAACTTAGTGATGTTAGGGAACCTTTTCGCTGTAGCTTCTTCTTCCCTTAATTGCTTGAAGGATTTCTGGCCTCGTGTGTTTCCATTTGTGCCAATTTTTCCCACACTCAAGTGTTTGGTAGCCGATTGGGAGATGTAACTATCCTCGATGACATCTAGCAATATAATAAATATATTATTATTATTATTATTATTATTATATACAAAAAGAATAAAATAATAAATAAATAAATAACTTTATTTACAAAATAATTATATAATTACCTATATATAAAAATAATAATATAATAAATATATTATTATTTATATAAATGTTAATAAATATATATAAGTTAGTTAATACTTTATTAAAATAAAAAGTAAAGTAAAATAAAATATAAAGCATGAAAAAGCAGAAAAATAAATTAAACAAAGAAAACATAAATAAATAAAACAAATCAAATATAATTGCATGCAAAGAAAATCAATTAAATAGTGGGCAAAAAAGTTAATGAAGTAAAAAGAAAACTAAACTAAGTTTAGAAACATAGGAAAAAATTAAAGGAAGAGCATGCAATAAAAGTCAATGCAAGTTAAAGGGAGTCTAAAAAAGTGCATGAAAGGAGGAAAAGATAGATAAATAAGGGGCTGAAAAAGAATTGAGTTCTAAAAATAAATAATTATAGCTAAAAGTAAAACTTATCACATGAGGAAAAAAAGAGATAAAATATGGCTACAGCTAGGGCTCTTTGTAGAGGAGCAGGAAGAAAGGCTTTTGATTTTTTAGGTTCTGCTAGGGTATGGAGATGGTCATTTTCGGAGGTGGTGTAGCATGGAAGGTTGCTCATGAAACTGGGTGGTGGATCTATAGTGACGACTCAGTTTGGAAGCTTGCGCTAGGATCAAAATCACTCTATTGGGCTCACATTGGTCAAGCCTACAAGTCAATGGTTGAGAGGAAGGGTCACTGTGGGATTGGCATAAGGAAGGCCTTTAGAGAGCAACATCAGGGTCAGGGAGATGCCCCAAAGGCTTTGTGCCTGGAAACAGTGTTTATTCCCCTACACTGTGTAGATGTAAACCCTTCTTTTTCCTTGGATGAGGATTTAGGAAATGAAATTGTGGAGAATGAAAAATATTTTGTGAAGCTAGGGCTTATAGGCAAGTTCAGAGGTTTTTGGTCGAGACTTGTAGAGCTGCACTATTGGATCTCAAAACATTGGAGCCCAATATTGGATGGTGATGTATAGATTTATCCCAATGCGAAGGGTTTATTTGTGGTTGTATTTGACAATGAAAAGGATAGGAAATTTGTGCTCTATGATTATCAATGGAGTTGGAAGGACAAACATATGCTAATGTTGAAACCATGGCACCCAGCCTTCAACCCAAACAATGAATCTTTTGGGATGATTCCTCTTTAGGTAAGACTTCCAAATCTTCCTCTTCACTTCTGGTTTGAACCTTGTTTCGAAGCTTTAGGCAATACATTGGGGAAAATTTTGGGAGTTGATGAGGATTCACTCAATTTTATGCACACTACATATGCTCATATTTTGATTGAAATGGACATCACAAAATCTTTTCTTGGGGCTATTTCTTTCAAGTACCCTGGTGGTGTTTGGGAACAACAACCGGATTATGAAGGTTTTCCATTTAGATGTCGAAGCTTCTTTAACACCGGTCATGTTGTTGAGCATTGTTCCAAATGCAAGAGGGATAACCAGGCTTCGTGGTGGAAAGAAGCTTCTCCCCACCACTATTCGGTGGAAAGGGAGGATCTGGTTGGGAACAATTTGGGTAAGAAAATTGTTAGCACAACTCCAATCAAACCCCTACAGAAGGAACTAGGGTCTATAGCAAAAATTTATTTTGGGGTGGTGTGGGGTAGTGTCCCAAATGGTGATTGCAATGGTCAATCGAAAGGGATACGCACGACTTCTTTTGAGAGGAGTAGCGCACTAGATGAGGATTTGGGTGAGCCAAATTGGACAAATGATCAGGAGGAGGTGTGGCATAAAGTCTAAATCAAGAAGAAGAAGAGGGTTTTTGGTTTCAATATGATTCTTCATTAGCATGATAAAAGGAAGAATAAAAAAAGGCAGTAATAGGCAGTAATAGGTTGTTTTTTGGTGTGGTGTTGTTTTCTATAGTGTATAATTGTTGTTGAGCATGGTAATGTCTAAGAGGGGGTAAGGACGGTAGTTTGGTGTTTAGGATTGGGGTTTGTTATGGTATTCTTGGGGTTGATGTTTCTCAACTGCAATCTTTCTTTGTTGTAACTGTTGGTTGTGTCTCCTTTTTGATGAATAAATAAAATCATGCAAGGTCTCCCTACCTTTTACCGATAAAAAAAAATTATCACATGAGAAAATTATAAAACCAATGAGAACAAAAATATAAAGGGAATCCTATTTGGTCTCATAGGGAGATTAGAAGAAGATGGGAAGCAACGTGGAGGATGCATGAGGAAATTCACATGATAATATGAATTAAACCATACATAAGGCAAACCAAAAAAAGAAAAAGCATGGACAGAGTTTACAATTTATTGTTGATGTAGGAATTGTTGACAGATTTAGTTGAATAGATGGCATGGTAATCTAGGGAATGAGCCGTGAATAATGTCATGATGGAAAATACTACGGTTGATAGAAAAAATCTCATTATATTACATCATCAGACATAGATTATATTGACAAATTGAAAGAAATGGGTGAAAGAGAAAATGTACTCTATACACCATTTCCCACAAATGATAACCAGCAACAACAAAATCTTATGCGTTAGGAATTTTGATGATTTGGTTCCTCATATTCCTACCCGAGGGTGCTTTTATTGCAAATTCATACCTGGGAAGGTTTGGGGTCATTGTCCTTTCTTGTCTCGTATACATACTAGTAAGATAGCTATAATCACAGTCCAATTCATTATTGTTATTCTCTTACCTTTAATGGTATTTAAATTATAAAAGATACAATTCTTGGGAGGGGTGTATTCAACCATATTTGTGAATTATCAGTTTAAAGAATCTATGTTAAAAATCTAGCTTTCCCTGTCAATTTCTTGGTGGGTTTCCATAAGTATTGTATTTATTGAGTTATTTAAAATTAAAGTATTTGTTATATTTACTTTATCGTTTACCCATTTATCTATTGAATAAACCATTATCTAATTATTTACTGATTTTATGCCTATTCTTTGTTGATTGTATGCACTAGAGATGTTATATTGAGGAATATAGGTACAAGTGCTGCCACAATAGTGGTTTACACTTTCTGGGAGATCCTATTTTTTGTTGAAATCACATATTTTTAGAAAATATAATGATTTAAGCCTTGAAAAGTTCCTTTTAAAGGATTCCAATTGAAGGGTGTTTGATCAAACCACCTTAGACCAAGCCCCCTTGGATAGAACCCTGCTAGTTTTAAACCATACCTATAATGGAGTCTCCTTTACACCTATCAAAATGCTGATAAAAAACCACTTTTGATTTACCTTTTGGAGGATCAAATGAATTCATTTAATTTTATTTTTTTTAGTATATTCATATTATAAGCTTCAAAAAAAAAAAAATTTAAATTAAATTAAATTTGATTATTATATTTATTTTTTATTTCTTGTGAATGTAGGTTTTTCACTAAAAATCAAGCTCTTTGTTTTGTACATGTGGAAAAAATACAAGATTATCAAAAAATTTGAAAATATGAATGCACTAGATATTGGTAGGACGATCCAGCGAAAAAAAAAAATTAAATTTAAATTATATACAAAATTTATGTGTTATACAGTCCACCATATGTCTAAATTGTAGTTTGACTTTGAAACTTGATTAGAGGAAAAATATTCAATAAAACACTATGAAGCCAATTGGAAGCGCTAGATATCATAGTTACAAATATAAATTAAAAATAATATATAATTTTATCCTTCATGGGAAAAAAATTTGTGTTATACGGTGAGCGTCACCCCTTAAAATGGTGTTTACTAAAATATAGTTTTTGAAGGAGATGGAAAAACAAGTGCAATCTAATTCCGAATTTTGAAAAAATATATATAGAATCTAGGACAAAATTTCACAAATTAGTATTGCATCATCTTCGAATTTCCCTCACGGTTTTAGCCTTCCATAGGTGTTAGAAAGTGAAGTTTATTGAAAAAATTAGTTTAGTGTCTGAGGTTTGGCCAAAAATTATAAACTAGTATTGTGGGATCACACGTACATTTAATCATCATTATGCAAGATTTCTTGTTGTTGATTCTTTAAAATCATTGTATTCTTCCATTTCAAATTTGCAAATCTTAACAGTAGTAGACCATTAACCAATATATTTTGTTATGTTTAAATCTAAGGATGCATAGGAAACTGTCATTTTACTGATGGGCTAATACTTTTATTTCAAATCAACATATCAATCAAATTCATTATAGTTGTATATTGGTTAGCATTGCCTAAAAATGAAATTAGTATTACATGTGTTGTAACTATTGTATGAAGTTGGAAAATATCATTAAAGATCAATTGCATGTCACCATATATTTTACTATTTTTATGCATGAAAGGATTGAAATAAGGAAAGATTAATATAATCATTTGCATGAAAGGTGAAACATAGAAATATAGGGTGATCACAAATGAGATAGCAATGTGATGCGCAAATTTTTTGCTTGATGTTTATGCTCAATTATGAGTTAAATAGTATAAATGATTATAAAAAACAAACCCTAACTAATATAACAATAAAAGGAATATAGGTTTTTAAGATGGTAAAATGTTTTGTACCTATTACCAAAGGTTCTTTTGGGACTCTAGCGAGGACTCATTGTGTGATGGCGGTTGGAGTCTGATAGGATAGAAAAATGTTTTTTACACGGGTTATTGATGGGAGCATCCGATTGGATTGTAAGGGGCAATCTTACGCATCACCCAAAATGGATGAAATTTCAAGTTTCTTGGTTTTCCCAGATGTTTTACATTTTGGATACTGCCACCGTCATAATAGAAATTCCCAATATCACGGTTTTATTTTTACGTTCACAGGTTGAAAGGAAAGTATTCTTGCCGGTTACAGTTTTCTAGATTTGCACCTAAAAATCTTCTGAGTTGGATTTGAGGCACTTAGAGTTCCTGGAACGGCCCCAAAACTTTCTAAAATTGGTGTAGAAAATTTTGAGTGCGTTATTAACCAGAGACCTTTCCAGCGGTTCCGGCGGTTTCCTGAATTAGATCGGGATCAAAAGTTATGGCCAGGAAGTTAGGCGCTTGTACTCTAAGAAGATACAATTACAAATACTCTTTTGAAATTTGAACTTCATGTTGCCATTCTGCACGAGCCAAACTGCTAAACTCAAATTTCCCCGAATACTTTGGCTCAAACTGTTGAGGAGCTCTATTTATGTGGAGTTTCTAATTTTTTGGGTAACTTTTTGGGGACAAGCTTGCATATTGTGAAAGAGTTATTTTGTAGCTATCTGTAACTTGCACGTGTTGTAGAACTCGGGGATTTGAGATCCTCTACATGTAAGAAGCTCCATTTTCTGAATAATAAAATTATTCTTTGTTTGTGGGTTATTTTCTGTGTCTTGGGCTGTGCCCTCATCAAGTGGTATCAGAGCGGGTTTTCTTGAGCGTGTGGATAGATCGCCGATCGTGAGGCAGTTCGCACCAGGACCGT